>BGNK01001653.1:94001-135228 GCA_003297005.1 Symbiodinium sp. clade A Y106 | reverse complement strand
ATCCTTTAGTCTGAAGAAGCAACTATGTTGGGAGGTGCCAAAACAACCAGTCCGAGGCAGCACGCATTTATCCTTGCGGAACGAATGTTGAGACAGGATGGCAAGGGCAACTCTAGATTGTTTCCAGCCATGCGAGAGGGAAAAAAAAGCCTTAAATGCCCTGATAGGAACCCCCCACCCCTGAAACGAACCCCTAACAAACCGTTCAAAAGGAGCCTCCAAAGTTACTCTAAGGGCTCCTTTAACAGGATCTAGACGGGTTCCTTTCAGGGATCTTTTCAAACGACTGAGGGCTCCTTTAAAGGAGCCCTAAACCCTAAACTGGGTACTTTTTGGGGACTTGTTATTTAAAGGGAACCATTACGAAAAACAAGTCTAGACTTTTTTCTCCCTGGTTACTTCAAAGCCCAGCAAACCCATTTAGAGGAGCCTTGAACCGTAAGTTCCCAGGAGCTGACGGACCGTTTGAGGGACCTTCAGCTGCAGCAGAAGATGCTGGCCGACAAGGAGGACCGAGGGGTTGTGGGGATTAGGGTTTAGGGGTTTAGGGGTTTGGGGTGTTTAGGGGTTTAGGGGTGTAGTGGTTTAGGGTTTAGGGTTTAGGGGTTTAGGGTGTTTAGGGGTTTTGGGGTTTAGGGTTTAGGGGTTTAGCGTCCTGGCGTGACGTTGCAAGCTAGTTGCAAAAGGGTTTCGGTTTAAGGGTTTAGGGAGTGGAGTTCGGGTTCGTTGGGTTTGGGATGTTTTAGGCGGGGTTTGCTTGATCATATAAGGGCTCTAAAAGGTTTTATAGTTAGTGACGTGGTTAAGTAGGGTATAGTGTATTGGTCGTGCTATAGCGTAGGCTGCAGGGCTTTGTGGTTTGGGTGCCCTACAAGGGTCACCCCTTCTGCGTCCTATAAGGGTTTGTTCTATAGTATCTAGGTTGGGCTTACGGCTTTAGGGCTGTAGGGCTTGGGGAAACTATCACGGTTTACTGACTTTAAAAGGACCCAGGCTGCCGTCGTACATGTAGCTTGCAAGAGCCAATGGGACCTGTGCTTTTGACAGAAACCGGCATTGCCATGAGCTGGTGTGCAGAAGTGTTTTAGACCTGCTTCTTTCCCCATAGTCCGCAGGATATGACTTTTTGAATGAAGCTCAAGCCGCCTCGCGGCACTGTGTGCGCAGATGGTCGTGTCACGGCATGTGTGGAGAGGTGACGTATACCTTGATCCACAACAGCCTTAAATCCCAAGCGCTAACCCTGAACCCTACACCCAAAAATCCCAAATTTACAGTCCAAACCAAAAAGTCACAACAACCCCCCTCAATCCTGCGTTCTGCGAACGAGAGGATCAGATGCGCACGGATCAGCTGGAGAGGCAAGGAGAGGCCTTTTCTCCGCGACGATTATTTCCGGTTCAGGGTCTAGGGTTACTATATAGTTTCCGTCACTCCTTCGGCTGCATCCCTCGTGAAACGAGAAGGCTTTGCTGTTGAGGGGTGTTTGCTGGCACGCAATCCCAACCCATGCTGAAAGGGGTTACAATATATGCAAGGGTTTAGTGCTCAGGGTTTATTTTGGGCTGATAAAGCAGCGCCTTGCTGACAAGTAGGCAATTGTTGACACATACCATACATACAAGTGTACACTCGCATGCATTCATTGCTATCTCCAAATCGTGTTTGTATAGAAGGCCAATCTAAAACTCACGCAGCTACAGACTTATTTAGACGACAAGCATGATGCGGCCGAAGTGGCTGATAACCGGTGGCACAGGTTGCTTGTTAGACGCCCTGCTCTCCGACAGGGTGTGTGGTTGTTCATTTAACTCTTGCACAGTGAACTCCATGCCATAAGCTTTAAGCTAAAGCACCGCAAGTTACGAGCAGGTGTTGAAGCGCCGACAGGATCAGCAGCTCCGACAGTGCCAGCTGCTGGTTTGCGCAGTGTTTCATCCAGTCAGTTTCAGAGCCTAGTGGACGAGTGTGTGACGGGGGTTATTGTCGGTAGATGCTCTGGAGACTTAGCAGCAATCGCCCGATTCCGCATCATCGCACCACCGTGGACATGGCTTCACAGCTCCCTCAATGCCAGACCCGAAGCACACCCGGCCAAACTTCTCAGAAGCCCAGTTGTTGGGTAGGGTTTCGGGCTCAGGCATGTTTAGCACAGGAGTTGGTCCTTGGTGCGCGTCACTACAAGGTAATCTACAGGCTCAGTGCTGGAGTGTACTTCCGATCCGTACGAAACTAGTGCAAGGAAGTGCAGATCAGCGAGAGAGAACTTTGGCAGCTGTTGCTTCACGAGTATCCTAAACGCCCAAACGATGCTTAAATAGAATAGGGTTGTGGGTTTTAGTATACTCTGGGTATACTGACTACTATTGGAATAAGGACACCTAAGGAATGATATTGTAGTGGTGGTTAAGGTGTCCGTCCCACCGGCACACCGTGCAAAGCTCCTTCAAGGCATTGAAGCCGTAAGTACACTGGGAGAACTGAGTAGCAATGATGATACACATTATCGTACGGTTTATGGTTTGGGGCTTCTTCTTGCCATGTAATCCGTTGCTTGGTCGGAACCAAATGTAGCAGAGGCTTCACTGCGCAGGAGCTCGTTGCTAAACGATGCTTTGGAATTCCAGTTCGAGTTGGAACCCACTTCGAAGGGCTAAACCCAAAAGGCTATAAAGCCTAGTGGCCTAGTGACTGTTGGAGACTTTCCTGCCGTATGTATACTCATGCTCAGTTCACCCGAAGCCCCGCACTCAGTTCACTGGCAAGGGACAAAAACCAATACGGTTTAGGCTTCAGGTTCGAGACTCCGGGTTCGTGGTTCAAGGTTTAGGGTTCAGGGTTCGGGGTTTAGGGTTTAGGATTTAGGGTTTAGGGTTCAGGGTGTAGGGTTTAGGGTTTAGGTTCAGGGATTGTGCTTTAGATTTCACATCGGTCGCGCATAACTTGTGATGTGTCTCGCCCCCGCTTCGTTCCCGAGCGTCTAGAAATTAGGGTGCCGCTTGCCGGGGCTTAGCGATGCAACTGGCTGTTTCTCACGATTCTCCCACGTGCAGCACTGTAAACGGTTTCGGCAAAAGAGTCGGTTCAAGCCAGTGAGGTGCACGGCTTAACAGTGTAGGGCAGCCCGAAACAATCCTTAACATCCCAGGCTGCAGTTGCAAGAGATGCGAAGTCAACAGGAGCAGTGCTGGGCCCAGCATGACCCAGAGCTTCACCACCTGTTGTTTTAGTGTCTTGTATTGAAGAAGTATTTCAGGCTTCCCCAGTGCAGGCCGTTAAATCCTAAAGCCCTAAACGCTAAATCCCTGGGATGTGCAGGGTTCCAGATTGCTGGTTTTGGGAATCAAAGCCGAGCGGGTTCGACTGCACGGAATGCTGTTCTCAGAATTTCAACGAGGGCGAGAACCATAGGGTTCCTGGTCCAGAGTTTCTGAAGAAAGTGCCCTTATGACACCAGAACCAGCCGCACAGTCAACCCAAAAGCTTCTGAAGGGAGGCTACGTGAAGGGCTCTGTCATCCTGTGAAGTTACCGCGCCTATCAGATCTTCTCGATGTAAACCCTAAACCCTAAACCCTAACTACAGCGCCGTACACCACGGGGCCTTGAACAAAGTCCTTCTCCACTTCCCAGAGACTCCGATATCCCTTAATTAAGGAATACTCCATATTATTAGGGATCCTACTATAATTTAAGGTATATTCCTTAATTCCCTTATAGAACCCTTATATAGATCCCTTTAGGGGATATTGGAGTCTCTGGGAAGGTCTAGGATTCAGTCCTTCTAGCTATATTCCTTAATTAAGGGATATTGGAGTCTCTGGGTTGCTTTGCACCCCGACCGAAAGCCCCACATAAACTTTCCCACCCGAAGTCCTCCGGAGACGTCAGCCCTAAACCATCCTATGCCTTTGTTGTAGACGTAGCCGGGATACCTCGCAGCTTCTAGCGGAGATACGTTGGATTGTGTGGAGCCTTGCCTGCCTCGTGCCAGTGTAGTGTCGAAACCATCCTCCAAGGCCGCAAACCCTGTAGCACCCTACTGAAGCCCACGCCCTACATCACCCTGAGACTTGCACCCTAAAGCCCAAAACCTAACCCCAGATCCGAGCCCAGTTCCACCACAAGCTCCCACTGTAGTAAGATGAAGCCGTCACATATTGAAGAACCACACAAAGCCCTGGGCCTCACAAGGTTTGGTGATCATTGCCGGTCAAAGCCCTAAACCCTAAACCCCTAAACCCGAAACCCTTGAATAACTCTGTCAGAAAGAAACTCCCTTTAGTTGCATTTCACTCAACAGACTCCGAACCACATGCCTCGCCTGGATTGTCCGAGTGTGAGCGCCGAAACCCTAAACCGTGACAAGGTCTGATGATCATTTCCGCTCAAAGCTTGAGCGCGTGCAGAAAGACTTGGAACTCTGGGCGCAGCGGGTGAAGGCCATCCTTGGCCCGAAACAAGGGGTGTTTGTAGTGTAGGGGCCTTAACAATTTCCTATACTATTTTGGGTGCTCCGTCTTATGATTATAGTATAATGGGCCTCGAAACAAGGGGTGCTTACAGCTGTTTGTGATGTTGGGGGCTGTTTAGGGTTCCTTAAAGGGATCTATAAGGGTTTGTACAGTGTTTCTATAAGGGGACTATGAGGGTAGTTCTCCAAATCAGGGTCCCATTCTTGGTCCCCCAAAATAGTACGGCACCCTTGTGAAAGGAACCCTAAAAGGGACCCTCATTTAGAGAACTACCCCTCTAGTTGTTTGTGATTTGATATACGCTTGTTATAGGGGCAGCGCGGCTTTCTCTTCGGGTTTTGCGACTACAAAAAGCTGTTTCTGTCGGGGTTTATAGGAACGCGTGGCAAACGAGTTGTAGCATCTTCTCCGGGTTCATTCGGGCCTCATGGAGTTTTTCAGCAGATGTAGGTTTTAGGGCTTCAAGAAATCCAGGGTCGAAGATGAGGTCGGCTTATGAGGTCAGGGTTCTGGGTTCAAATGGGTTCAGAGGCAGACATAAGCAGGGTGGAGCAGTATAGCTACAAGTCAGCTTCGCTGAAGCAGTTTGCCAGATGGCTTGCAGGACGGCCTCATGCACATATATAAATCTGATGGGCGAAATCCTGCATGACCCCGATAAGGATTATACCTTCGTATTCATACTTAAGGTACTTGAGGTGGTGCTCGATCTTGTCATTGTCCATCAGTAGTATTCCTGGCACTGCTACTACCAAAACATAGCCGCCATTCTTTTCTTTTCGCACAGAACCGTAGTTCCAGCAGCCGTAACTAAGCCCCACACGCTCGCAATCTTGAGGATTGTCACCAGTCTTGCTTGAAACCACTGGGTTTGTTGATCATCATTGTTAGTTAATAACTATTGTTATTCTTCGCTGCGCTGCGATCATTGCTTATGTTGCTTTTGTTGTGTACCGTAACTCCCCAGACTTCTTCAAGACGGCATTGTTTTATGATTTTGAATTTTAATTCTGAACTGTTGTTGCTTTTGTTCCTGCAAACTTCTTATCACCCCAAACCCTAAACTCCGAAGCCCAAACTCCTAAACGCTCAGCCCTACAACCCCCCAAAGCCCTAAGCCCGACACCCGAAAGCAACCCTACACCCTTGGAACCTCTACCCTGCCCTAGGGATCTAAGGACTAAAGACCGTGCTACATAAGGCTTTTGAGCTATTTTGATCCCCAGGGCTAGACCCCATGCTTCTATCTTCTATCATGCTTCCGTAGCGTGAAAACACGGCTGGCAGGAGTTGGAAGATCAGCTGCGCCGAGCCTTCGAGCTAGAGGCCGCTACCGGCAAGGAGGCCATGGAGTTTTGTCATTTCTGGTTTGGCTTTTTAGGATTTAGGGTTTCGGGCCAGTTTCGGGGGCTAAGGGGAGGCAGGGTTTAGGGTTTCGGAAGGGGGGGGTTCGGGTTTAGGGCGTATAGTCGTTTATGCTTGTTCTTTGGGGTGGGGCTGGAGAATACGGAGCATTTTGGCAGGCATGTCAGGCGCTCGCTGTATCTTTCACAGGGCCACAACTGACAACTTCCCGACACCACTCCAGCACCGGCCAAAATTCGAAAGCGACACGTGCTAGCAGTGATTGGGAGACCACCCAAATCAGCACAAGTAGCCCTGCTGTTAAATTTCCAAGCTAGATACTTAAGTCAAAAGTAGACCCGGATCCCTAAAAACCTGAACCCTGAACTCGGAAGCAATAACCAAGAGTTTGATATGCAGTGGAGCAGACCTTGTTGAGGGTGCTGCGTTCACTACATCTCTGTACGGTAGGGTCTACCTGCACTCCAAAGATTCGACCTCGATTATGGCTTGCGTTCTATCAATTCCTTCTTTAAGCCCTGAATTGAAAGGTAGGTCATTTGGGGTTCAGGTAAGGCTTAGGATTTACGGCTTCGGGTTCAGGAGTTCGTGGTTTAGGCTTCTTGATGAGTGCCTACTGGGCTTCCTAAAGGCCCCGCCAACTAATCCTCAAAGCCCTGAAACGCGGCCAAAGTTTTCGTGTTGACAGAAATGCGTAAGAGACTCTAAACCCTAAACCCTAAACCGCAATTCGTTGGTGTCGGCGCGATTTGTAGCTGTGATTTGCCGAGCCGGGCATGTATATCGGGCTTGTTGGTCTTGGACCCACGACACAAGTCCGCATGAAGCCCGAAATTCGTGCACTTAGTAAAGAGTAGATAACCTTTATCCTATTTCGGGTACTATACTATACCCCCTATATAACCCGAAAGGTTAAACTGCAGTTCCCATAGGATACTGGACAAGCAAACTGAAGCCCGAAACGCCGGGACCTCTTCGCTTTAATGCCTGACCCGAAGCCGAAGGACCAACTGCAGCTGCGCCTGGCCGAGCGAAAATCAGAGGACTTGCGTTTCATGTCCCATATTCCTACCCCGTGATGCCCTACCCTGAGCCCTCGGCATTATGGCGGGTGTAGCTTTTTGTGCGCGGCCCAAGAGTTCGCAAGTTGATAGCGGCTTGGTCGATGGAACCCGCCATCGTGGCTACAAAGCCACTGCAGAGCGGATTGCAGTAATTTGGGTATTTTGCCTCAGTGTACATCAAGCCGGTATGTAGCTTGAAGAAATTGCTTCGAGTCTAGTACTCAGTCTCTGTGCTCATTCTTCTGGAGGTAGGGTCTGATGAATCAGATGCCACTGCTTTCGGCCCATCAGTCTTCCATCCTGGAACACGGACCCTGCAGTCGAAAGCACGAACACCTACTTATCTAAGTTACAGTAGGGTCCCCTTTCAGGTCCCCAAAATAGTCCGGCGCCCTTATAAAAAGGACCCTGAAAGGGTTCCTCATTTAGAGAACAACTTGATTATTCCACATGAAAACCCTGAAGCCTCAAAGCTCTAAAGTCTGAAACCCTAGCTGAGCTTTTTCAAACAAAAAGTCCAGGAAGTTCTGCGGGAACTGAAGAAGGTCCGCGAGGACTTGCACCAGCAAAGTACTCTGATGGCCCAACAGGACGGGAAGGGCTTTAGGGTTTCTGGGACGGCATTTGCGCGTTTGGCTGCAGTTTGACAGGCGTTCGATGAAGTGCAGTACAGCGGAAGCTTAAAAGTTGGAAACCCAGTAGCCTCAATCCTTAAGAGGAATATAGAGGGAATCCCAGCACTATTTGGCCTTCATCCGGTTTCCAACTTTATGGGGTTTACTGTAGAAGCTTGACCTCCCCTCTTAGGACCGAGAGAACAGATTCTCTCGCCTAAAATGGGAAAGGTGTCCAGTGTACACGCAAAGAAGCTTGAGCATTTAGAGATCTTTGGGGGGGGACCGGGGGGAGGAGGAGGAGGAGGAGGACCAGTCAAGACACCTGACCCCATTACAGATATTTGGCAAGTAGGAGACAAGTTTCCAAGCCTCACATCTTGAAGCTTCGTCCGTTGTCTTGAGTCACTTCGAGGGCCTCGCATGTTGAATGCGAAGGCTTGGGGCCTGGCATTTTGGCAAGGCTTCGTTGGGTCCTGGATAAGCGGGTCTGGGTTTCGGCCCTGGGACCTCAGAGACAGAGTACGAATAATCATAATGACAATGATGACAATCGTAGTAACAAAGATGACAACAATAATTTGAATAGTTAATAGTTACTGTACATAAGATAAACAAGAACAAGAAGAAGAGGAATGATAATGATAAAGAGCCATGGGACCGCCCCCGAAATGGCCAGGAGCAGCGAGTGCAGGATCAGGAAAAGCAGCTGAGCGATCTCCAGGCGCTAATTACCCACAAGATCCCGCAAGTGTCAAGATATGGATATTTTGCAAATTGTTTGCTGTAGATTGTCTATTATGCGGTATACGTTCATATTACAGGGTTAGCATCGACAGACAGAATAGAGTCTTGGTTGTCTACAGAACGCTAGAGCCCCAAACCCAAGCACAGGGTATTCAGTGAGTATTTGATGCAAATCCGTGGCCTCTCCTTGTGTGTGGTGTATTGTGGGTTTCGGTGGCGGGGGGGGGGGGNCTTCACAACTAGAGCAGGGTATTTGGGCATATTGAGTGATCTTAGAGCCTACAAGGACATGTTACTACGAATTCTTCAAAGCCCTGCTCTTGAGGTCTCGGGGTTGGTATGGCCAGCTTTCCCTTCGCTGTTCGGAGATCATATCTCCGAAACGTCCCAATACAACCAGACTCCCGACTTGAAGATACCCCAAGACTCTAATCTAATGGGCCTCGTCCTTGCTACGTAGGAGGGAAAAATCTAATGATCAAGGCCCCTTTGTCGCGGATTCTCTCTTATAGGCTCATGGTATCCGAAATCAGAAGAGTATGGTTTCACGTGGACCCAAGGGGCCACAGTTTAGAGCAACCTCCATGCAAGATCGTAAAGGACCCTGGTACGGACGCTAGATTCCGCTAGATACCCTGAATAGTAGGATGTCTGTTAGAGCTGTATTTTGAAGAAGACCTCACTTATGGCGATATTGCCATATTGCTGTCCGGGTTTAGGGTGTATACAGTTTATTGAGCAATATTCTTGGTGCAGCTTTACTACATGCAGCACCGCTTATTCAAAAGGACTTGTTTAAACCCGAAACCCATGCCTCCAAACCCTGTCATAAATCCTTAGCACTGAACACTAAACCCTAATCCATACTCTCTAAACCTAAACCCGAAACTCTCTAAAACCCCCAGAGATCAGACCCTCAAAGTCACAGGCTGAGTTGCTCCGCGAGATAGAGGCGCGCAGGGTGCGGCCGGAACAGATTCGGTGTGGGAGCTTCTTACTCAAACGTTTCAGGATTTCGGGGTTTAGGCCTTTTAGTTTAGGGCTTTTCTGGTTTGTAGGATGTCAGACCAAGTCTTCATGCCTTAAGACTTCATGATTGCAAAGGCAGTTTTGGGTCAGCAGGGCTTTTGAGGTAATTAGAGCGTTTAGATGTTCCAGGGTGAGAGTCGAAATCGCTCAGGGTTAGGTGTTTAGCTGGGTTGTACTGTTGCCTCTTGTTCAGCACTATCAACAACATATAACTGCGGGATTGGATGCCCATATCTCACACAGGCCGCAATACTACCCATTCAAGATTAGAGCCCCAAGCCCAGGCCCTAAATTCTGAATCCCTTAGCCGAAACCTCAATCAAAAGCATACACCCTGAAACCTTTAGACTAGACCCTACAGAACCCTGCACCTTTTCGAACCCAACCCCGTAAGCCTTAAAGCATAAAGGGGGGTCGTCGTGAGCCTTGCCTGCCTTGTGCGAGTTGCGAGAGCCAAGAAGCCTTAAAGGGGGGAGGGCTCAAAGCCCCTCAACGACGGGCCTTCGAACCCTAAACCCTAAACCCTAAACCCATCTACATACAAGCCAGTAGGTAAACCTGTCAACAGGACAGGAGGTCATCCGATGGATGACACCAACAGATCACACATTGCCTGGACCACCCTGGTCCCACATTCAATGAGGTCCTACCATTTTATCCGGATTACGATAATTACTCCTTGCCTCATCCTCAGTGATCTGCCTCTGACGCTCCCCAGGATTCTATGTAGCTACGTCTTGATTTATGTGTATGTAGAAACCTGGGAGGGATGTCTAAGCGGATACAGTCATTTTACTTGTTACTTAGATCAATTGTTGCTGAGGCGTAATGACATGCCCTCTAGTTTAGTCTCACTTCATCAGACGCCGACCTATATGCCTCGCCTGGATTGTCCGAGTGTGAGCGCCGAAACCCTAAACCCCTAAACCCCTAAACCCTAAACCCGAACCCTACCTTCGAGTCTCCTCAAAAATGCCCGAGGAGCAGCTCGAGAAGCCCCGGGAGCGAGGACCGGATGGTGAGGAGACCACGGTTTAGGGTTTATGGGTTTAGGGTTTAGGGGTTTAGGGTTTAGGGTTTCGGTTTAGGGTTTTCTGGGTACTGTTATGAGGGTTTGAACGTTTGCTTTAAGGGTGTTGTGGTGATGTCCCTAAATGCCCTAAACCTTAAACCCCGGGTATGTAAAGCGTTGCGGGAGGGGCTGAGGGTGCAGGGCTCGTGATTTTAGGGTTCAGGTCCAGGGGCTTGCGGCTTATGTATTTGGAGCTTCGGGTTTAGCTGGTTTGGGCGTTTGGATCCTCGAATTTCCGTCCACGGCGCAGGATGCAGGACCTTGGTGCTTCGGGATCTTTTGGTCTCGGAGCTGCAAATGTTGGCTTCGAGAGATGGCTTTGCAGGGTCTAGGGTTAAAGGGTTTCATCGCGGAACTGTGCACAAAGTTGACACGTCATCAACCCTGAATGGCAATTTGGGGCTTCAGGCTGCAAATGCGACGAAGCAGAAGTGCGTGCAATCTGTCAGCTCCTTAACATACTTGTAGGCCGGTTTTGTATTTCGAGAACTTTGTATACGCGTGTGCGGTGGCGTGGCGCTTCAATGATTTCCGACAGCATTATCATCACCGCGGCCTGCAGAATGCCGCCATCACCAATGCCACAGCTGCTATGATTGTCGGCATCATCATCATCATCAGCTCGTCATCAGCACCACGAGCACAATTTGTCATCAGTCATCATCATCATCATCTGAAGCAGCAGCTATATCGTCGTCATCATATTGCCAGCCATATTCATCATCATTATCCTCATCACGACAATCAGAATCACCATCATTATCGCCACGATCAGCGTTGTCAGCACCACCCGTGTCATCACCACTGTCGTCATTCCAGTAATCATCGGCGCTGCAACCTACGGCCTGCTGAAACTTCCAAAGAGGAGCTTCCTGATGCCCGGGCCATCCGAAAGAAGCTGGAGGCACAAGTCTCCCAACATTTCCCAATGGTGGCGACGATTGGCCATATACGAGTGCCCGAGCCCGCTGCTGCATGCAATACCTTGAATTGCTGCCGTCTGCATCCTAAACCTCGCCTGAGCTTCTCGATACCTTGAAACAACCCAAAACACATCGGCTTCGGTGTAGGGCTGCCAGGCTCACAAGGATTTGAAGCCTTCAAGCCCTGAACCCTTTGCCTTATTATTTGCTGATCGCTCGACCCTGGGCTTGTCATCAAAAGCCTTACAAAACATCAATTACAGTTTAGGGTGTTTGCCCAGGGCAGTCTTGTGGAAGGGCGCTACAATAGATTTGAAGCGATGTTGATATTATAATCGCTAGACCAAGGCTCTTCGGGATTTCCTGCATAGGGCTGCTGCACAGACAACAAACTCCACTCCTGCGCGGAGGCGGATCGCCAAGACTTGCTAAGCCAGCGCGCTTTTCAGGTGCTTTGCTTCGAGTTTGAGGTTGAGGGTTGAGGTGTTTTTGGGATTTAGGGTCTCATAATCCTAAACTCTAAACCCTAAATCCTAAGCCGGTTGAGATGGCCGGGACATGATTCCGGATACCTTTTGAAGGCGAAATGAACCCTAAAAGGGTTTAAGGTTCATATACCATACAGGAGTTTCCGAAATAGGGGACCCTAATGTAGTACCCTAAATAGTAGGATCCTTATTATAAGGACCCCAAAATAAGGTACCCCTATTTTCCGAAACTCCCAACACAGGGATACATGGTATATGAGCCCTGCGGCCCCTCCTTTTAAGGGTCATTTGGTCCTTCAGGCTGGTGCACACCAAACCCGTTCTGCTCGTTTTTAGTCTCTCACGAGAAAGCACAACCCTTAGGGGGACCTAGAGATAATTCTTTGAATCTTTGGTTATTATAATCCCTAAGAAACAGCTAAAATTATAATTGTTGCTAGGGGTCTAAGTTCAGCATAGAACAGATGAGTGGCATTGGGTTTCTTCCGGGTTCGGATCTTTTGTTGTTTGGGCTTTCAGTCCAGTATGCGCAGCCCCATCCAGCCTAAATGCTCAAATCCTACAGTAGAGCACATCCAATCCTATACTCCCAAACTTCCTCAAACAACTACACGCGGCAGACCCTTTGCTGAAAGCACGAGGACCAGCCAACAAGGCTACTCAAAGTCCGCTCCGCTCCAGCATACGCTTTCATGCAGACGCTACACCCCAAGTTAGTCCTAAATCCGGGGCCCGAATTGCACTTTCAACTCATAGAGCTTCCCGGGCTTCTTGCTCTTGGAGTTTAGGATTAAGGTTTCATACGCGAACCCCTTCTGAACCCTGAACTCTAGACTTGAGCTCGGTGGGGAAAAGGGTTTAGGGTTTAGGGTTAAATCCTGACACCTGCTCAATCTCAGGAGCAGCAGCAGAAGCTACGAGCAGAGCAGCAGCAACGGCTGATAGCTCGCCTGGATGCGCAGCTGCAGAGTGCTTTGGGCCTCATTTCGTATAAGGGCTCTTGTGAATTCTCAGATAGTAAGTTATTTGGGATTTGTTTTTTTCGGGTTGAACAGTGCGTGGCCCGAAATCCTACACACTCAACCCTTGAACACTAAATCTTGTACGCTAAAATTGAAATCCCAAAATCTAAACTTCTAAACCCTAAATCCATAAACTGTATAGAACCCAAACCCGACACCCCTAAACCCGAAACCCTACCTTAAACTACCACAACCTATGTTGTTGTAGGTTCTTATTCTGAATTCTAATATGATTTTTGTAGGGACCCTACGAAAGTGTAGGTTTTGGTAGGTTAAGGTAAAGCCTCTTTCTGGTATTCGATCGGTGAGGCCTCGTTGCGCTGTTGGCCAAGATCCAGGGGCAGCGCGTCCTCTCGAGCCGAGGGCGTGAGGAGGCCTGGTTTATAGATTTCCTTCCTTTTGTCACCCAAAATCATATAAAACGATCCTATACTAACCCCAACCCCATATAAACCCACACTATTGAAGCCTTTAGGTGCTTTGTTGGTCTCGTATTCTTGCCGGCCCTATTGTACCCAAAGGAACCCACAGGCCTAAACCAGCATGCGGCATGCGCTGCCTCGCGGCGATTTAAGGGCTGAGGTTCGCAAACCACAAGAAGGGCTTCGAACTATGGGCCGGGGATGCTATACAGTAGAAGCCAAAAAGTTGGAAACCCCTTCCAGATGCCACCACTCCTGGAACCCTTAAAGGAAGCCTGAACCGCCCCCTATAGTACCCCTTAAAGGAACCTAAACATCTTGGGGTTGTTGCCGGCATCTCACAAAATCGGCCGTGGACTGCTGGGGGCCGTATTAATACTCCACCGGGTCACCGGGGCCCCACTTTTTGAAACCGCTCAACCCTTTTGATACTTTAATGGAACTATTGGGGAACCCCGAACCCTTTTGGATCAATTGAAAAAGTTGTTTTGAAAAAAGCTTTTTGGATCCCTTGAAGGAATCCGCGAAGATCGGAGGCCTCAAAATGTGGGATGAAGGTAGGTAGGATAAGGATCCCTTATACAAGGACTCTTATTTAGGATTGCCGCACCCAGCTTCATCTCACCTTTGGAGCACGAACCCTGTCGGATCTTTTGGAACCCAGAGACTCCAATATCCCTTAATTAAGGAATATACCTTAAATCATATTAGGGATCCTACTATAGTTTAAGGTATATTCCTTAGTTAAGGGATATTGGAGTCTCTGGGAACCCTGTCATCCTTCCAGGTCAAGGAAGAGGTGCTGAGGGACTCGCGGGATCGCGAGGAGTGGCTTCAGGACGCATCCGGAGATGGATAGAAACTAGGGTGGTTGTCAAAATTGGGGTCCCTTTTTGGGTACCCTAAATAATAGGTGCCGTATTATAATAGGGACCCAAAAAGGGACCATAATTTTGACAACCACCCACTGGGGAATTTATCGGGTCTTAGGAAGAAACACCCGGTTCTTGTACATGGTCCATGTGTGTATAAAGGGGCATAGAAGTTCACGGGGCGCCGGTGTAGTTTCTTACTTTGAATTTGCAGGGACTACAAAGAAATGTCACTATTCAATTGTGCGATCCCTACATTCGAGGAGCTGAAAGAAGTTTCAGGAGGTGAGGTCAGCATAAGGTAGGAGCTTGAAGAGCTGGCTTGCAATACCCTGATAGCCCTTATGCATCTACCTACTTATCATGACTCCTATGTTATGTGAGCTATACAACCCTAGCGCTGAATCGACTGAACTGATCTAAATGCCTCTACACACCCTGAACACTAAATCCAACCCTGCAATGCGGGCTCGTCCTTATCAAGTAGGAGGCCCAATCATATGCACTATGCCATGAAAATCCCTAAACCCCAAACTCTCGAAGCCCCATCCCTCCTCTAACCCTAAACCCCCCCGCTGCCCTCCCCCCGCCCGCCCGAAGGAACTCCGGGCTGTGGAGCTCCAACAACGCGAGATTTTCCTGGAGGTCAGAGTTCCTAGCTGTCAGGGTTCCTGTTTGGGGTTTAGGATACAGGACTTGGGGTTTAGCATCTTTTGGGGGGGATTTCTTGGGTGCCGGATATAGGACTTATAGGGCTTTAGGGTGAAGGACTTAAGGTTAATGGTTTTTTGGGCATAGGCCGTAGGGTTTGAGGATTCAGGGGTTCGTCTAGGGTTTAGGACGTTGGGTTTATAAGGGAGTAAGGTCTAGAGCTTGCGGTTCAGGATGTGCAGGAATTTAATTAAAGTTCGCTCAACAAGGGAGGGTTCAGACAGGGCTTCAGACAGCTTGAGATTGAGGTTTCGGGGGTCTGGGCGTTACAGGCATGGAAAATGCATGGGCGATGGTCGGAAGCGCCGATGCATCGCAGCTTGCAGCGTGCGAAGCCCCACACCTCTAAGCCTTCAGCATGCTTGATGGTTCATGGGAGTTTCCGAAAATAGGGGGTACCTTATTTTGGGGTCCTTATAATAAGGATCCTCCTACTATTTAGGGTACTATATTAGGGTCCCCTATGTTCGGAAACTCCCTCATGTTTCAGGTTTTAGGATGAGACTTTAAAGCCCCGAGCAAGTTACTTGTGACCTTCGCCGCGACTGCCCTAAACCCTAAGCTCTAGACCCTGTAGCAAGCTACCAAGATTCGGGAATGTTCTTTCCAAGCTGCGGCAGAGGTTACGAGCCTAAGCCATATGGCCTAACCCTTAAAACAGAAGGGTTTCGGATCCACAGGCCACCATAACTACAGGGGTCGGAATAGGTGTTTAAGGTGTCGCTGCGCCTCAGGGTGCCAGGGTTTAAAGCTGAGGGCTTTACAACAGGGCTTAGTTGGTCAGCAGTTTACAGTTTACAGTATCCGACATCCCCCAAATCTCAGTCTCCTTAAACGGCCTTGACATCAAACACCACAAAAAACCATACAAGTTCCAAGCCTCATGCAGAGGTCCCCGGGTGCGGGTGTTTCGGGGCTCGAAGGGTTCAAGGAACCCAAGCCTGTCCCCTAAACCTGAAGAAGCACTACGGACTGCTTGCCGAGAGTGTGTATTAAAGCCAACACCGTGAACCGTAAATGCCCTAAACTGTAAATGCCCTAAACCTTCAAAAGCAAAACAAGCCCCGGAAGAGGAGCGGCTACGAATCGAGAACTACGAAGAAGTCGCAGAGCACTGGAAGTCGGAGAAGGAGGTCCTCAGTCGGGTTTTCAAAGCTTTCCTCTTCTTGCTTGGTGTTCAGCTTTAGGTTTCAACGGCTCAAATTTCGCAATGAGATGGTTGTGTGAAGGAGTCAGTGCTTTGAGGCTGAACTTGCACACGATGGGTGCTGTAAGAGAGTTTGGGTGTACCTGTATCCCCAAACCCTATAAACTAGCAGGCGATGATCTTTTGATTAGTAGAAGCCTTAACAGCAGTAGTTGTTGGGATCCCCGGTAGGGCCTAACGATCGCAGAAGATCTTGAGCAATGTTTGAGTCGCCCATGCATCCAGTCTCTGGAACTCTGAACCTTGACCCGGGATAGGGGTAACCTAATCTTTAAACTTAAACCGTTACAGGGTTTGCAAGGGGGTGCCCTGGCAAGTCTTGATAGGGGCTCCCTGATGAGATGGCATTGCAGAAAGATCGGCCTTTGTGTCTTTGCCTACCTGCTTTCAGCTGGGACTTTGCTTTACGGCTTTATACCCATGAAAAGGCGTCTTAGCTGGCAAATACCCCCTAAACCGATTCTGCTTGTTAAGGCGTCTGTATTAAATTGTAAGAAGCTGCATGGGTTAATCCTGCCCAAGAACCAGCTACTAAGGCCTTTGATCGCGTCAGTAGAACCTGAGCCTTATTACGCAAAGCCCTATATGGAAGCATCTACTGGAGTTTTACGCAGGCGGAAAAAAGCCCTCAGTAAGCAAAAAACCTACTGATGACTTGATCCTTTAGGTTTAGGGGTAGCTGTCAAGAACGCGGCCAGGCACTACTGCGCCAGGAGCTTTCTCTGGGCGTGGGGTGTGGGACAAAAGGGTGCCTGCAAACCCACACAAACCTATATTCCTATTGAATCGGGAATATACCCCGAAATACAAGGCTTTGGAGATTGTCAATACTTCAGTCTTCAGGCTTCTAGATTTGACAGGCTTCTTAACTGAGGAACCTGCTGCACATCAAGAAGGCGATCCCTTCATAATTTCAGCGTAGACTCACTCGGTAGTCTTCAGCTGTCTAGGCGAATCCTGGGAGTTTGCTGCTTACATGCTGACCCCTAGAGCCCTAGAGCCCGAACTGTTTGGACGGGGCCGCGCGGAAAGCTCGGAAATCCTTGGTCGGGGCTTGTTCTAAGTGTTTCTGATTCAAGACCAAGCCGCACGCTTAACCCCGCAAAGCCCTAAACTCCTAAACCCCTAAAACCGCCAACCCTAAAACCCTAAAGCTATTAAACCCTAAACCCCTCAACCCCTAAACACTCTCCTCCAAAAGGAGCTTTAAAAAGACCCTAGCTAAACCCCAGCAAAGGAGCTCAAAAAAGAAACCTCCTGCAGGAGGAGTTGGCCGAGGCGGCCGCGCGCGATGCCGAGCGCCAGGCCATGGACGAGGCCGGGGCTTCCGGCTCCAAAGGAACCTCTAAAGGGGCTTTTATAGGGGTTCCTTTAAGGGGCTCTTATAGGGCTTCCTTTAAGGGGCTCTTATAGGGTTCCTTAAAAGGAGGCCTATAGTACCCTTAATTCACGGCAACCCTTCTAGTACCCTTAAAAGAACTCCAGTACAGAACTCCCTTCTCGGAACCGTTCAGGGTTCCTTGGACTTGGAGGATTCCTTTAGGGCTTCCTTGAAGGTTCCGATAAGGGCTTCAGGTTTATAGAGTTTAGGGTTTAGCGCATCTGTGCTGCGTATCGGCCTCCGTCAAGATGATTGCAGGTCGTGGACTGGCTAGACCTGAGTCCAGTAGTAGAAAAATGCATTTAGGGTTCCTTTCAAGCCAGTGAAGGTTCGCTCGGGGGCTTTTGGGTTTGCGGAGGACTGGGTATTCAAGAAATGGTCAAAACCTACCTTTTTCGTTGGTTTGGGTTGATGGCTTAGGGTCTAATGTTTAGGCTTTGGGTGCTAGGGATCAGGATTAAGGGTTCAGGGTCTAGTGTTAAGGGTTTTCGCTTTGGCTGCTTCAGCTTAGGCTGTCGCAGTTGGGGTCAGTTTCTCGGGCTTAATAATTAGGAGGCGACTAGGGCTTTCGGGCTCTATATAGGGGCCTCAATAATTCGAAAAGGGTTTTGAGTTTTGGGGCCCATTAGACCATAATTATAATAAGGAACCACCAAAATGATTTCGGTAGTTTTTGAGGCCCCCATATTAGGGTTGTACAGTTTAGCCTTTGGAGGCTTCAGGGACGACTTGGAAGGCCGAGGGAAATCGGAAATTTCGCTGTGTTTGTCCCGGTCAGCCGGGCCACTACGCCAACCAAAATCGAAAATGTTACCCTCTGATTTTACAAGTCTAAAGGTATCTTGGGTTCGACTGGAGCTTAGAAAGAAAAGCGGAAGCTAGAGTGGAGCTGTAGACAGGGATCAGAGATTAGGGTTTGGAAGGTCATGTTTCGGAAATATCCTTACAGAGCATTTGCTGTTTCGCGCATGGCCCATTACTGACCCGGCTGTTCCTCCACAGGATTATGGTTGACCCGAACCTTAAACCCTAAAACCTCAAAGCTCTGAACCCCGAACCCTAAAACCCTGAAGCCCTCAGACCCTAAACCCTGCGCTGATACAGTGAAGCCGTGCCTTTGGCAGCGAGTGCGCGAGTCGAAACCCTAAGCCCTATAAACCCTCGTAGGAAAAACCCTAAACCCTAAACCCGAACTTAGCCGGCTGAGGCCGCCCGGCACCTGGCAGAGGGAAAGCTGGTCAAAGGCGCTGACTTGGAGGTCGGGATCCAGATGTTTTCGGGAACACGGGTTTAGGGTTGTAGGGTAAACCCTAACCCTAAACCCTAAACCGTGGCTAGGGTTTAGGGTTTAGGGTAAGCCCTAAACCCTACACCCTGGGTTCTGGGGTTTAGGGTTTAGGGACTCCTTCCCCGCGGGGGGGGGGGGGGCCCANGGGGGGGGGTCCCAAGTACCATATATGGGTGGTTGTCAATATTAGGGTCCCTTTCTGGGTACCCTAAATAATAGGTGCCGTATTATAATAAGGACCCAAAAAGGGACCATAATTTTGACAACCACCCATATCGCAACATGTCATGTAAGTGCTTTAAGACTCTTAAGACCCTTTGGGTTCCTCTTCATCGGCTTATCTTTTATTCTTCAAATTATATACATGGTAATTACGGTTATTATGGTTCTTAAGATATAGTATTCTAAAGGGAGATACTTATATAGTGGGATTCCGGAAAGTTGGAACATGAGTATCCTGATGCTCTTAAGGTAAAGTACAAGAAGGGATCCTAGCACTAATCCTCCTAAACCCATGTTCCAACTTTCTGGGATTCGCTGTAAACAGTTTTATGGAGGGTTTGTAGGATGTTGTGTACTGAAGCGGTTTTTTAAGGGATTTACAGGGGTAGGGAGCCTTGAAAGAGCACTAGGCTGGCCTTTGGGACATTTTATGCATAATAGAATACAGTATAAACTAGTATAATATATTATTCATACATATACATACACACATCTAACAACACTTTAGGTAGGAATAAGAACACACAAAGCAAAAACAATAGCAATAATAATCATCGTGATACTACTGTTATTGATAGTAATGACAACTTGTCCTTATTGGGTCTATCAGGGTCTTTTTATGTACGCATAAACTAGAGCATAAACCCTAAGGTTTTAAAGGCCAGCCCGCTGTTTACGAACTCAGGGCGCCAGGAATGAATTCTGAGTTTCTCATGTATATATGGTCTGTAGCCCAGAGCCTTTGCCTTACGAACTCACGGAAAGCAGAGATCATGACCCTAAACTCTAAACCCTAAACGGTTGCAAGCCGAGGTCTGTGTGTTCGGGTGACAAGTGGCAAGTCCGAGTTGCGAGAGTGTAAACGGTTGCAAGCCAAAGCTGCTGCCCAGAGTCGACAGCTCAAAACCCAAAGCCCCCAAGCTGAGTCCGCATAGTCCGCCCGACCCGGATTCCGAACTCTTAAGATCCCCTGCCTGCCCACCCTAAACCCTAAACCCTAAACCCCTAAACCCTAAACCCTAAACCCGGAGCCGGAGCCGTTCACAATGCAGAGGTGATCTTCACAGATCCTGGACCTGTGGGTTTCTTGCCTGCACCTGAAACAATCGGCGAACTTCTGGCCAAGCCCTTACCCAGGGGCTCCATAGTTCCTTTTCAGGATTACCTTATAGGATTCTAAATATGAATCCCCAAAAGGAACTACTATGGAGCCTCTAGGTAGCTCTAAACCCTTGCACCGTAAGGCTTCAGGACATCTCGATCTGCCAAACCCAGGCTCTCGCACGCCCAGTCCTACGCACCGCTGTACAGTGTCAAGTAAATATGTGTATCAAATTAGAACCCTCAAAGGAACCCTGAAAGTACCCTGTTCCTCATTATTAAGGCCCCCGTTTAACTTCCTCTGGGCTGTGCGGATCCCCACAGCTTCGGCCCTATCCCAAATCCCAACACCCCGAACCCGTAACAGTCGACCCCTGCGCCACTAGACCCTAGACCCCGAAGCCAGAAACCCCGAAACGCAGCAGAGCCGCTGAGGCTTGGCGTTCTTTCCGGATGACGACGCGCCGGCGCGAGTTCGGAAGGCGCAAGCTAGACCGAGCGAGTGGAAACAGATATTAGTGATAAGAGCTTGTGCTGAGAGCTTGCTAATGAGTTGTATGCGCCTTAAAGAGGGTTTTTAACTGTTTTGTCGAAGTTCGGTCTTCTTGGTGTAGCTGTAACGACAATCGCAGCTATGACTTGTATCCTTATCGCAGGTTGTTGAACTGATTCATTTCCCATATAGTTGCAGTCTCACTCCGCAGACCACAAACCATGTGCCTGGCCTGGATTGTCCGAGTGTGAGCGCCGAAACCCCATAAACCCTCAGCCCCAAACCCTGAACCACTTGATACGGTAGCAACGGGACCTCATGAAGCCGTGCCTGTGTTGAGCGAGTGTGCGAGTCGAAGTCACTTTAAACCCAAATTTTGCCGCCTTTCAAGCTCTTCCAGCACAACTACCCTCTATAATACCCCACCTTCTATTCAGGGCCACCAAGAGCTCTCATAAAGGGTACTTGGGGGTCCTGGTTCGAGCTCTTCCAGCAACTATTATATAAGGGCCTGAATCATTAGAATAGGGTTTGGGGGCCCATTACACTAGAATTATAGTCAGGAACCCCCAAAATAGTATTGGTAGTTATTTAGGCCCCTATGCCAAATCCCATAATACCCCCCCTATTACTTCCCGCAGGTCCGCCGCGAGCGGAAGGACTACTGGGAGCGCCAGCGCATGCGCGAGGGCGCAGAGATCCTGGCAGTGCCTGAAACCTGCGTTCCAGACATGACTGAAGTCACTAATCACTTGAGGATTTAGGGTGTAGGCTTGAGGGTTTCAAGGTTCGGAGGTTTTTGGATGCTTTGGGGTTTTAGGTTTTCGTGAGCAGAAGCTGTATAGGGGCCGAGCAATGATTTCTGATTTAGGCCGATCGTGTTGGACATTGGGCGACCCTGTTTGACCGAAATGTTTCGGGCCTTTGTGCAGTTATGGTGTCAGAGTAGTGTCATGAAAAGATACAGGGTTGTGTATGAGCTTACATCAATGATATGAGTTTCACATGTTGGCCACGAGTCAGCAGGACGTTTCACTGAGTTGAGCTTCCGGGGGCTTCAGGTAGGGAACAAGCCGACGGCGCACATGACGGCCACCGACATCTTGCCTCTACTGAACGAGCGGCCACTTCGCTGGGAAAGGCTGAACCTTCATTGGTGGTTTCCGAATATTAGGGGTACCTTATTTTGGGGTCCTTATAACAAGGATCCTACTACGTAGGGTACTATTTTAGGGTCCCCTATTTTCGGAAGCTCCCTCATTAGTGGTCTCCGGAGTTTTCAGTGGGGTACTGGTAAGCTGCAGCAAGGATTCGCAAGGATTACTTTGTGTGTCGATTTTGGAGTTGTTCGGAGACCTCACTTATCCAAGTTTCATGTGATGGATCGTGATCACGGTGGTCAGCAGCCGAATGAGCCTAACGAGTACGCTGACTACGAAACCTACCTCGAAAGTGTAAGCCCGAACCCACAAAAAAACCCACACGTGGTCGCAAGCCCGCTCGAAATTCTGAACCCTTAACACCAGCATCCGTTGCGTCTTACTAGAGCCTAAACCGATCTAGATTTTGTTGAGCCAGTCACCACACCAATTGATTCCAGGAAACCGTATACTCGTAAACGCTAAACTCTCAGTCCCAGGCAGTGCTTAGTCTTAAATCGTATTAGGGATCCTACTATAATGTAAAGTATATTTCTTGATTCAGGGCTTTTGGAAGAGTCTGCTTAGTCTTCTCGCACATTGGAATCCGAGGCCTTTGCGACTGCAATTCAAAATCGGCGCCGCGCCCGTCGAAGATGACTCTCGCTAGGGATTGATTAGACTCAAGCTTGTGTCCGGGGGAGGAGTTCCCAGGCGCTTGAGGGTTCATGGGTGGTCAGAAGACCTTACCAACACCTTTTTGGGGGTTCCTTATTATAAACATAGTATAAATGGGCCCCAAATCCCTATTCTAATAATTATTAAGGCCTCTATATTATAGATGAGTTTGGAGTTACAGTCGCATGGCAGTCGAAGCCTTGAGTTTGAAGTCCCGAGGCGTCAAAAGCAAAGTCAGTAAAGCCCTAAGCACTAAAGCTCTGAAAACCTACCACATCAAAGCCTGAAATCCCCAAAACCGCAAAGGCCCTGAAACTGCTGAGCCATAAACCCTAAGCCATCTGTCACCGTAGCAATGTCGATGTAGTGGAGACTTCCCCTATGAACCCGTGCCTGCCACGAGTGTGCGAGCCGAAACCCTAATCCCAAAACCCTCTCAAGGACATCAACAGTGTGGACGGCCGGGGAATGACCTCCTTGATGAGGACGTTGGAGGCTGGTGATGAGGAGAGGTCACCCAGTGCTTCTCCTGCCTGTTTCGATGTCAAAATTGTTTTTCTTATGATGTTTGCTTGCATGAATATTTTTATGAGTATTACTATTAGTGCAGCTTTTATTATCATTATTGAATTTGTTTAGTAGTAGTGGTAGTGGTAGTCGTCGTGGTAGCCTGTAGCAAGAGGAGGAGTAGTAGTAGCATCAGCAGCAGTAGCAGTTGCAGTAGCAGTAGCCGGTGTAGCAGCAGCAGCAGTACTGCAGTAGTACAATTGTTGCTAGTATGAATGTTAGTACTATCAGTCTTATTGTCATTAGTATTGCTGGCGTTGTCATTAGCGTCATTGGTTCCATGAGCCTGGTCATGTGTAGCATATCAGATGACATCAAGTCGCACTCTTGTGCTATGCTATCTCATGATTCCGTGTATTATGTGATGTTGCCACATATTCTACTTTGCCGCCCACGTTCTGTTCATTTCTGTTATGTTACCATATTACCGGGCCTTGAGTGGCCCAGGTCGGACACGGTTCACGCACGAAACCTTGGACCCTTCCAAAGCCCTAAACCCTCAGAGCCCCATAAGCCTTAGTCCTTCTATTTCTGGTTTACTGGGGTTCAGGGCTTTGAATTTAAGATTTAGGGTTTAGGCTTTAGTTTGTAAGTCTTTGGGTTTAGTGTTGAAGGTTTAGGGTTTGAGGGTGTCGCCTCGCTGCAAGGGCTTTCTCCCACCAGGAGCTGGCATTGGAACTCATGCAAGATCCTGGCTTCAAAGCGATCAACGTGCAGGAGCCTGTTGCAAAAACAAAGTTGTTTAGAACCAAGACAGCGGCTTAACAGGTACACGATTGGGGACTTTCGAAAGTTTGGAAGCTGCATGACGGTGTTTCCATGCCTTAGCTACTCCCGAACCTCCTAACCTCCTGAGCCCCCATCCCTTGCATTCCTAAATCCCAAACCCGACTGCGAAGCAAGAGACCCCCCTGGCACAAACCGAAGTTGTGAGAGGGTGAACACTCTTGCAGTCTAGACCCTACACCCCAAACCTTAAACCCCCCTTGAACCCAGTCATCCCAAGACTCTAGACCCGAGGCCACTTTTTAAGAAATGTGGACTTTGGCCTCTGGAAAGGGCTACTTCAATGGCGGAATAGCAGAAATGCAGCAGGGTTGCCAGTGCCTTTGCGGAGTCATAGGTATGTTTAAAAGTGCTTTACTGTAGCTTAGAGATACCCAAGACCTTGTACGTGATTGAACTGTTTCAGCAGTATGCCATGCACCTGAGCCCTTCTGGGGTAACTTTCAGGTAACTTCACATGTGTACTGTGCTACTGACACGGCCGCACACAAGCCCAGCCAACTCTACGCCCCCAAAAAGCTCTCGAGGACTTGACGGGGAAGACGGCCTTGCATTGGGCTGCCGTGGGTGGCCTGGAGCGCGCTTGCGCCGAAATCCTCAGCCTGTTGGCTTCTCAACAGTTTAAGGTCTTAGGCTTGGGTTTAGGGTTGTTAGGGCTTAGGACCTCGGATGTCGAACCCTTAACTTAGGGCATAGGGCTTACAAGGTGTAGGCCGCCTGCTCCCCGAAGCTAGCGTGGAGCTTGAAAACCATAGAGTCGGTTCCTGCAGGGGAGCCAGTCTATGAGAGCTTCCACGTTAGTTCCAATGAGGGTGCAGAACGTTTAGGGTGTTGCGTTTAGACTTCCCTACCCCTGTTATCCTATAGTGATATACCCCCAAGACCTAGTTCGCATTGTAATCCAGGCCCCTTTTTAAACCGTATCAAGACACTAAGTCACCGCATTCTATCTGAACCCAAACCCCCCGAAGGCACACCAGAGTTCCAGCAAGTGGACGCAGAAGATCGCGCTGGCAAAACTGCTTATGAGGAAGCCTGGGACATGGGTCAGATGGAGGCACTTCCCGGGCTCCTTTAAGGGTTCTATAAGGGTTCCTTTGAGGGTTCTATATGGGTTCCTTTAAGGGTTCTATAAGGGTTTAAGGGTTAAGGAATTACCTTTAAGTTACCATAATACGGATCTATAGTAAATAATATGGTTTCCTTATTTTGACATCAATGTTTCAGGGGCAGAGCTGCTTGCATCGGTTTCGGGTTAGTTGAATGACTTGTGGGAGTTTCTGAGGGGACCGAACTTGTGCAAACCTTCAACAGGATCCAGCCAGATGAGGCTTTTCCGTTCATGAGAACCCTAAACCCTAAACACGCAACCAACGGCTCCTCCTAGTATAGGAATTCTTGCTGTACATGCAGTCGGAAAAGGGCCTTTTAAAAAAAAAAAACTAAACACGCACACAGGGTTTAGGCACGGTTTAGGGTTTATAAGAGCTTGGAGCATCTCGAGCTCTGATAATAAGGGTCGCAGCAGGGAG
Source organism: Symbiodinium sp. clade A Y106 (assembly GCA_003297005.1). Lineage (NCBI taxonomy): Eukaryota > Dinophyceae > Suessiales > Symbiodiniaceae > Symbiodinium > Symbiodinium sp. clade A. The sequence goes on along the minus strand of BGNK01001653.1, from coordinate 110,031 downwards.
GGATTTCATGTGAAAAGGCTGTGCTTCTGGAGTTCGCTAGTTTGGGGACCAAGGAATAATCATGACCTTAGGACCTTAAGTTATAGGGGTTCTTGATTGTCATTTACCCTAAACCCTATAAGCCCTTAACCATAAACCCTATAAACCCTAAACCCTACACACCCTAAACCCTAGACCCTTTCGGGTATGTTCCTAAATTCATAGTGGCTGAGCAGGTAACCTTTAACCGTTTGGGGCTTATATAATCCCAATATACTTCAAAAAGTTTACCTGTTTTGGGCTAGGGTACTCAGCCCCTAAGAATTAATTCAGGGGCTTTGGAGTCTTTGGGTATGCCCACGCTGGCTTCGCCATGTCTCTTCCCATGTCCGCACGAAGCGTCAACTAGGGTTCCTTTTAGGGGGTTTAGGTTCCTTTAAGGATTGTTTCGAGGGGTTTAGGGTATGAAGTCAGAAGAGGTCCCTCCAACTGAGGTTTGGTGGTGCGTATGCTCTCCTTTACTGCTCAGCCGCCGAAGATATTAACCCTAAACCCGTGAACCCCAAGCCCCTTGTTGCAGGAACTGCAGCTCTTTCCGGAAGAATCTCCGCTAGTACTCAACATTCGTTAGGACCCCCAGCTTCCGGCCATAATGGGCTGCCTTTCAAGCAAAGGCAGCTGGCCGGCCAATCCCCGAGAGAATCGGGCGAAGCCAGACTCTGGAGGGCGAGCACAGTTCATTATTGACAATCCAGGGAAATTACTCGATTTCTACGAGCTTGAAAAGAAGAAGCTGGGGGAAGAGTCCTTAGGCTATGTTTGCGAGGCGAAGAACAAGGCGACGGGCCGTGTCCATGCCGTGAAGACCATTGCCAAGGGGCAGATCAAGAACATGGATCGGCTCAAGCAAGAGATTGCCATCATGAATATGATGGACCATCCGAACATCATCAAACTCTACGAGAGCTTCGAAGACCGGAGAATATATATCTAGTCATGGAGCTTTGTGTGGGTGGTGAGCTTCTCAACCGCATCATTGACGCTGGCAGCTTCACCGAGGTGTGATGCAGCAGATCATCCGTGCCGTGTACTATATGCACCAGAACAAGGTTGCACACCGGGACCTGAAGCCCGAGACCTTTCTTTTCGCCTCCCAGGAGCCCATAGAAAACAACTGCCTCAAGATCATTGACTTCGGCCTGTCCTGCAAGTTCGTGGAGGGCCGGATGCTGGCTACCAAGGCTGGCACGCCGCACTAAAGGGGCCTACATAATTACCTATACTATTTTTTGGTTCCTTATTATAACTATATTATAATATGCCCCTAAACCCTATTCTAATTATTAAGGCCCCTATATTATCAAGGCTGGCACGCCGTACTACGTCGCACCCGGGGTGCTGTCGGGCAAGTACGACGAGGCGTGTGACCTTTGGAGTTGAGGTGTCATTATGTACGTGCTGCTCTGCGGTTATCCTCCCTTCTTTGGGGACTCCGATCAGGAAGTTTTGTCCAAGGTGAAGATGGGCAAGCTCTGGTTTCGAAGAATGTGTCGGAGGATGCCAAAGACCTCATACGCAGCCTGCTCCAGATGCACCCCAGAGCAAGGTTCACTGCAGATCAGGCATTGCAGCACGAGTGGATCAAGCTCAAGGCGCCCAGGGCGAGGAACGTGGAGCTGGAGAGTGCCAAGGAGCAAATTTGTTTTTCTCGAAAGAGGCTGGAGAAGGCACCCTTGCTCATCATCCGTCCGCAGAACGAGGATCAGATCAAGCAGCTCCGAGACGATTTGATGATGATTGATAGAAACGGGGACGGCTTAGTGACAGTCAATGAATGAAGGAGGAGCTTTCCAAGGCCGGCTTGAAGGACATCCCGGTCGACTGGTTGCAGGAAGTGGATTCGGATGGGAGTGTGCAAATCGACTACACGGAGGTTCTAGCAGCGACTTTAGACAGGATTTACGGCCAGAAAGACGTTTGCTGGTCTGAGTTCCGTGTCTTCGACAGTAGCGGCGATGGAAAGATTTCCATGGAGGAGCTCCAGCAGGTGCTCCCTGTGGTCTGTGCTCGAGACGTAGCGGAGGTAGTCGGTCTTAAGGCTATCGCCGAGATGCTGCTAGAGGTGGACGGCAAGGCTGATGGCTTTATCGACTTCAAGGAGTTCAGTCGATGGTGCGTGACCACGCGAAGGGTGGTGGAGGGATGGCCCATTCCACTGTGTGAGTTCTGCGCCGATCAGGCTTCTGTTTCACCATGAGCGAAGAGCCCGTCCGCCACGCGGACAAGACTTCCGCCGAACCTCTTGCTTGTGGAACGGCTTGTGCAGCCAGTTCGACGTTACATGTCGCACATGAGAATGCCGACCCTAAACCCTCAGCCCTTTCCCGGTTTATCGAAGACAACTAGGTGTTTGACCAGCTTGACACCTCCGATTGCATCACTTGCTGAAGCCGGACTCTCTTCACGCGTGCCTGCCTTCGTGCGGGTGTGCGTGTCGATAAAACGTCATCGAGGAATTGAGGACCTTCCCGACGATCTTCTGGAAGTAGGTCTTGGCTTCAATAAAGTGCATACCTGCGACAGATCAATATTATAGATGTACCTGTCTGGAGATGTATGTATATCTGTATATATATATATATACCAATCTCTGAGAGGCCCTTTCAAGAACTGCCCAGAACCGGAACATTGAATCCTAATCCAAAAGTTCTATACCCCGAGCCTCAAGTGCCTTAACCCTAAAACCCTAAACCCTTACCAGAGGTGGTCAAGATTTTCGAGCTCCACAAGGGCGCTGGATGAGCGACGTTCCTCGAACCGAACTTACCTGGAAGCTAAACCTAAACCCTAATCTCTAAACGGTTTAGGGGTTAGGGTTTAGGGTATACGCATTGTTCGAACTGTGTACAGAGTCGTGCCTTACTACGTTAGAGGCCCATCAACTTCCTACGCAGAAGCCCTGTATGGCCCTATCGATGCCCGTCGTAGCTAAGGTAGGTTCCCTGCGGTTCCCTATTCAAGAGGGGTCCACATCCTTTAAAGTGCATTCCTTATTTAATGGGAGAGTCTTACGTTCAGGACCAAGACTTTACTATACACCTAAACCCAAAACCCTAACAGAGCCCCAAAGTCCGAAGCCATGAGCTGAGCACGAGGATCCTCACTGCATTACAGAAGCCCCTAAGCGCTTAGGGTTTAGGTTTTCCCTAGACCTGCGCATGTTCCCTTATAAGGTTTGAAATCTAGAGCTACCTTGAAAGTTAGAGCTACCTGAAGGCTTCCATGAAACCTCCGCCACTGTGCCTCTCAGGGTAGATCCAAAGCCCTAAATCCGCAAACTCTTGAAGGGGCCCCTTAGGGTAAAGGATAGAGCGTACTATAGGGGGGTCTAAATTAGGGGCTCCTTTACAAAAGGGTCTATATAAGGATTACAATAAGTGATACAAAAAAGGCTTTATGATCTAACCTCAAACCCTAGCTTCTTAACTTTGCAGCTCAAGTCGCCTTAGCCTGTGGCTCAGCCAAGATGAGACGAAGCCCGAGGATGCTCTTGGGTCCAGGTTGGGGGTTCAGGGTCAGGTCGGTTGGGTGCGTCGGGTTTTTGGGTTCAGCGGCTCAGGTCTGAGGGTTTATGGCTTGGGTGTAGGGCTTTTGCGATCCTAACATGTTTCTGTCATCTCCGTTTGTATCCCTGGCCTGACACCCACCTAACTAACCTGCAGCATCAACTATCGACATCGGAGGTCCCACACCATCTTTTGCCAAGGTGGGGGCTAGATCGGCATCGTTTGACGTTGCGGCGAAGGAGCGCATTCTGCTGTGGCAATTGCTCCCATTGAGCCCAGTGATGCTGATGAAGATGACGAGGTGATGGGGGAGATGATGGTGGTCATCTACATTCCTTGTTCGGCTTCCATTTGTGGCTGCTGTGGTAGCGGCTGTTATATCCTTACCATGGCTACGACTTCCATGTTGATATACGTACTTGCTGAAGGTGGCTATTGCCACTGTTGATATGGAAAGCAGTTGGCATGTTCTTTGGCATCAATTGGTTGGTTCAGAAAGCTGCAAGGCATGGCAGGCTTGGTTTGGCCATGACTTTGTGCGCCTAGCAAATGTCGACCCGGAACTCTTAAACCTAACATCATGCTGTACAGCTATGGTAATATGGCTACCCCGAATTTCTGATTCTAATCATTAAACCCCCTATAGCACGTAGCAAGTATAGTAACCCGTACAGAAACCCTTGATATACAGAAGCCTGTCCTGAAAGCGGTTCTATCTAGTAAGGATCCTAAATTATCTGATGCTTCGAGAAGTCCTGACACAGCTGTGTCATTGCACATGGCGTGGTGTTATGGGCTAGAGTCCCAGAAGATTAAGCAGCCAACTAATGAGGATCTTCTTTACAGATAACCCGGTTCCTTGCTACGGGTGAAAGTAGGCCCAAGTCCTTGTAGAGTAGGTGTTGGCGGAGGCATGCTGCCGCTGCACTTCTGGAGTTGGAGTACCTGACGTGCGCGTGGATGCATTGGAGATCTGCCTTGCGAGTCTTCTTGGCTGGAAAGCTGCAGCACGGCTGCAGGCGCTGAGGGTTATGATTACCAATATGTTTAGTCGGCACATGAAATTCAGGAGAACATGAGATGGTAAAGCCATATATATCTTCAATCTTATATAGCAAGCGTATAGACAGAAAACAACAGGAAAATGCGATCAAATACACACACACACGGTAACTCTGATGTTTGTTTTTTTGTCCGTGCTTGCTGCTTTGGACAACGCAAACACTACGACTCACTTCTGCTTTAGACATCAACATGATATATGACTCAAGTGTACAGGCAACACACCCGTCGCTATCACCACCAACAGCATCGCCATCATCATCATCATCAACCCCACCAGCAGCATCATAACCAACGCTACCACTGCTACCACCACCACTGTTGTGGTTATCAGAACGCTAAATGACTAGGCTTTGGGTGAGGATCTTTAACACGTGTTGCCACACTCGGGGCTTGCGACATTTAGCATGTTTTCGTTCCAATGGCAGTGTTCAGTTCAGATCTCTGGAAAGAATCCCGAGCATGCTATAAATACTCCGAACCCAAGGTTTGTGCTGGGAACTTTGAGAACGGTTTAGGGTTTGGGGTTTATGACTTGAGAATTGATCTAAGCCCCTCACGGAAGGATCCCTGAACCCAACTCTGCCAAATCTGCCAAAAAAGCCAACAGACCCAGCCCCGAGAAATGTACGACCACCCACCCCCCCAAACGTCACCCAGCTATCCCCAGCTGCTTCTCATAAATCGGAATCGGCCGAACTCCAAGAAAATATACGTCGACCTGTCCTCGATGTACATTATAAAAGATGGACTTGCCAGAAACTCATACACCTCCTCCCTCTCGGTCCACCACGAGGGCGAAACGCACGATGAAGCGGGACGCATGGTATAGCTGTTCATGGATAGGCTTTGAACCCCTAAACCCGATCGACAACCTTGTTGCAAACCTGTATAAAACCTGTACTGAAACCCGCGTGAACCGCTAAACTCGGAAAGGCTCTGTAAAACCCTGCAGAAAGCGGTCAAGATATTTGACGAATCATTCCTAAAGCAGGTGGTGGCTCGATGCCCTTGCCGGCATGCGCATTCTCCGGAATCTCGGACTCCACCCTAGCCATTTCTTTTTTTCCCCTAGTCAAAGCTGAGAAAATTGACGCACCTCATTTGCAAATGGGGGTGCTTCGTTTGGTTGGGGTGGGCCGCACAGGAAGACCGCGTATGTGATGTTGACAGCACACCTTGCGAGCGCCGGGCGCATTGTTGGACATTCTCATCTGCGCCCTCCCGCTGCGCTTCTTGGTGAAGAGCTTCTGGCCTCTGGCATGGAGCAGGCCGGGCTCCAAAAAGGCACCTAAACAAACTATTGAAGCCTTTCCCTTACAATCAGGATATTTAATGTTTAGGTGCTTAAGGGGCTCCTGCGAAGCACCCAGCATTGGAATCTACCATCCTATCTGTCGGTCTAGACCTGACATCTTTCATGTCAGACTCCACCGTTTCACACACGAAGGATGCTACTATAGCCTCAAGTAGTAAGATCCCGATGACAAACCGTAAACCTGCAGGACCTTGACCTCTAACGATCCTAAATCCTAAATCCCAAAACCATTCGTCCTTCGTAGCCCTAGGATTTGGCGTGATATTCAACGTTTAATGTCCGTTCTCTTCTCAAACGAGACGAGAAGCTCATCCTTGCGGCTGGGAAAGACGTCTTTCAAAGTTGCCCTTACCCATAGGCTCCATAATAGTTCCTTTTGGGGACTACCTTATAGGATTAAAAATATGAACCCAAAAAATGGAACTACTATGGAGCCTATGGGTACCTACTTTCTGCAACTACAAAAAGCTACTAGTAGAAGATATTGGAGCCTTGATGATTTGGGGCACCAGGAGCAAGCTTAGATGAGGGTTGTCCTACCACCGTTGTTCATGCCCTTTTTTGGAACCTCTGTAAACATGCAAAAGCCTCGCACACGCCACTCTTTTGGTCCCTCCTTGCACATGGTTGCCCATGACAGCCATGAACGCCCCGATCCTTGGCAAGGGGGATAGGGTCAGGCTGCGACGCTGACCGCGGTCTTCTTCCGCCGAAACCACCCTCTGGATCATCCAAACGTCGTCGGGCCGACAAGGATGGCAAGGATGCTAAGAAGGACGGCAAGGACAAGGATCGTAAGGAGGACGAGGACGAGCGCCCGCCCGAAGCCGACGAGTAGGGTGGCTTGATTTTCCGCTTGAATTTTGCGTGAGCAGCTGGAGCCTGTCCCTTTTCACGGCCCAGCGCTGCATAAGAAATGCAAAAGAGAAGGATGTCTGCTGTTTGTAGTTTGGGCCCAGCATGTTTGCTGCTGTCACGCGGTCTTGTTCGAAGATTTTCAGCAGTAGGCCTTCTAACGCCCACGTTTGCACACGCTCAGTGCATGCACACAGGCACTAAGCTTGAGCCATTCCCGTGGCTGCGGCTGCTCATTGAAACTATCCGCCGGTCGAGTTTCAGCACTTACTTGTCGCGTCGGGTTGTCACATGCGGCTGCAAATCCCGTCATGGTACACACGCTCCAGCCTTAAAATTTGGAGCCAGTGATTTTTGCTGCGTTCTTCCGTTTCAAGAGATGTTGTGTGCTACTTGCCCGTTCGCACCTAAATGATCTAAAGCATACACGCCACAATTATCATATTTTATTAAATATTACCTACATGCCTTTGGCACTTACATGGCCGGAAACACAAATCAAAATAAGCAAAGAAAATATTGCCCTATAAGAATTAGTATTGCCACTATAATTTTTATTATTTTTTCTATTTCAACTCATCTAGCTCGAGCAGAAATAGAGATAGATAGCAATTAACAAAAATATCGATTTGAAAGGAATAGATAATAAGAGAATATGTATAAATAATATAATTATAAGATTAAAATACTGCTAGCTCTAAATCGAAGCCAAACGATATTTCGATATTGAAAGACGGGATAGGTCTTAGTTTTAATAATTTTATCGAGGCTATATATTGAGTGATATATTGAGTGTGCTTACTATTATTTCTTTAAGATTTATTGATTTGCTCGACTATTGGGTCGGCGAGAACTTAGGAGGTTTAATGTTGGATATTGAAGGAGGTGCACGTAGGAATTTAAGCATTCTCTATCTGAAATTGAGTCGTAATTTCGAGAATTTGAAATCATAAATATTACAATGGAATCGTTTATCGATAAAAAGAATAGATCATTCTGTAATATTCATAGATAGCAATTTTCAAAATATAAATTTCTAGGCTATTAGATTCTATAGTATTATTCAAACATTATATCGTTGTCCGTTCGTTTCTATCGTTGGTAATAAAGAAGATTTTTCAGAAATTTAAATAATCGATTTAGTATATATTTGATTTTATTCGTAGTAGTATCTTTTATTTTGTTATGATTATTTTTCCGATTGTCTATTACGATTATATTTATTAAGAAAAAGAAAATTTTTTTAATTAATAGATGTAACTCAATTAAATTATTCTTAATATAGATTCTACAATTTAATACAAATATAGAATATATTTAAATAGTATAAAACACAGGCATTATTTCCGTTATTTGGACTAAGATTATATAATTCTGAAATATTATATATATAATTCTTCTTTGCGCTTAATTCTAAAATTTAGAAATTAATAAATTCTTTTCTCTCATTTATTAGATCCCCTCTAACTCTAATCTTTTTTTGAACCTATAAAGGGGACCCGATAAAAGATCACTTATATTCTTAAAGCACAAAGATACTCGAATAGAAAAGATATAAAAGCGCTAAAACTAATTGAAGAAAGAGATTGAATTTCGTTCTTATATCTAAAGGCTTAATAAGAAATTGAATTCGTTTATTTGACGAAAGGCCTCAATAATTCCCCGTATCTTTATATAAGATTCCTATTTTTGCGCATTCTCTCGCCTCCGATCTTCTTTCTTCTCCTCCTCCTGCCTCTTCTTTGCTCATTCATTCATTATCATCACTCATTCATTCAGTCTCACGCACTCGCCGTCAATCATTCTTTCACCCCCTGACTCTCACGCACTCATCGTCATCACGCTCATCACTCACTCACCACGCACTCACTCACTCAATCTCACGCCACCACCCTCGGAAGACTCTAAAACATGACTAAACGCTCTCTCCAGACTGTGTCGGAGGCCGCGCACGCTTCGGGGCCCTCACTCTCTAGAAGATTCTAAAGGTGATTGGGGGTGATTGGGTGGGAATACGACCAAATATATTCGCCAGACCGCTTTGTTAATAACCGCGCGCTTCGGGGCCACCTTCCAGAAGACTCTAAACTACTCTAAACACGACTAAACGCACTCTCCAGCTCTATTCGATGCGGGGCGGCCACCCCGCGGAATACTATAAATACGACTAAACGCCCTCTCCCGATTGCTCTGCGAGGGTGCGGCGTGCGCTTCGGGGCGGCCACCCTCCGGAAGACTATAGATATAATTAAAGGCTCTTTTCAGAATGCTCTATTAGATACGGCACGCGCTTCGGGGCGGCCACCCTCTTAAAAATTATAAATATGTTTAAACGCCGCCTCCGGAGTGCTCTGTTAGATGCGGCGCACGCTTCGGGGCGGCCACCCTCCGGAAGACTCTCTCTCTGGAGTGCTCTGTGATGCTCTGGCGGCACGTGCTTCGGGGCGCCCTGCAGAAGATTGTAAACGTAACTAAACGCTCTCTCTGGAGTGCTCTGCGGATGCGGCACGCGCTTCGGGGACGGTCGCCCTCCAGAAGACTATAAACGTTACTAAACGCACCTGCACGCTGCACAACACCGTTCACTCACTCATTCTTGTTCCCTTAGAGACTCTTTGCCAAAAGACGAATTCACATGTGGGTAATCCGCTCCTATAATTAGAAGAAAGTTCTTAGATAAAAATTATATTAGAAAGACGAGTATTGGTAATTTCCCAGATTCTTAAAGCAGACACGATCCCGGATACTAACACGAACCGGACCATAACATTCGACTAATACTTAATTCCATTCAGCAAACACTATATTGGAGCCCCGCAAAATGACCGCGAGAATACCCGACTAAAACTACCAAAATTTGAGAGATTTTATTACTACGAAATTTCCTCAAGCTACCAACTCTTCGGGATTCTAGTACCGAGAGAGAAGCACTCGCAACACTAAAATTTCAAGATTTCAATCATACGAGAGAATCATGCTTCTATCCGAGAAAATAAAAATATATATATATATATACAGACATAATATAGATTTATTTTTTCTTTCCAAATCGAGAAGAATAACCAATTTTCTAAAACAAATTCTCATATTTTAAAAAAGAAATATTTTTTTAAAAAATGAATAATTTTATATATTTTTATCTACTATCTCGATTTTAAAAAGATTACTGTTTGAAATTCGATTTCAATAAAATCAATTTTCCAAAGAAAATTCTTATAATAGATATATTTTCTTATTCTAAAGATATATAATTATATATATCTTATTTATTTTAAAATTTCTGAAGGTTTCTAAAGGTCTCACCTTTTCATTCTATAAAATTTCGATAATTCTTATAATATAATATTATATTGAAAAGAAATATAATAATTTTCATACGAAATTTATTTAGCGCAAATCAGATATCTAAATTTCGATTTAATTGATATGTGAAAAATAAAAAATATTACAAATAACTCATGAATTATCCAATAATATTATATCTCTCTGAGTTAATCATTAAAAAGAAAACTCATTTATATATATATATATATATTTAAAATTATCAAAAAGGGTTATTAGCCATATAACCGAATATGAGAAATTTGAAGATGAGATTCTCAGATTCCGCAAAATATACGAAAAATGAAGCCTTCAAAATCCAACGAGAATTTTCAGAATAATGGTAAGATAATCTAGTTTCCTGCCTTGGCTCTCCGAAGCAAAACCTCCGGAGGGTTTAGAGTTCAGCATTCCAGCTTGTAGGGTTTAGAACTTTCAGGTGTGCTCGGCCGGTAGTACAAAGATATATCCATACCAAGACCACCCATACATTACCCACAGCAAGCCAAACCAAAGCCGGCCAAGGTTCAGAGTTGAGGATTTACTGTGGCTAGCGCACCCAAGACATTTGCAGGTTCCCTAAACCCTAGACCCTAAACCCACAATGTTGCACCTGTCAGGTTCCGGATGAGTAAAATGTTTTTGCCCCTGCGTCCACTGCGGATAGAAGGTCAGGTTATGCAAGAAACTAACACATGATCCTTTCATGAGGTGCCCGCCCAGCGTAAAAGCCATGTTTTTATATATTATCGGAAGCATCCCAGTAACCCTGCACTATGAAATCTCCCCTGAGGTCACCCGTGTCTGATACAATAGCGCCCTGAATAACCAGAATGAGGGTAATATGAGCACTAAAAAATATATAAGGACCATACGGACCTATTCTTAAGAAGAACTAATCGGACCCCTCACCTACTGCGCACCTACGCCTCCAGCCGGTTTCACTTCAGCCGGTCCCTGTTGGAGCTGAAGGAGCTCTGTGCGTAATCTCGCAATCTCCCTATCCTCGCAGAAACTCAAAGGGTTGAAAGTTCAGGGGCTTGCCTGGACCCCGAGTAACCTACCTTGAGGAAAGTACAAAAAATGGACATCATACTGAGGAAGCCTAAAACGGAAGGCTCTTTAAGGTCTAGGTAAGGTTCAGGGAGTTCAAGGGTCTAGACTCAAGAGTTTTGGGTGTTTTGGGTTTACATCGTTTTCCGGTTTTAGGGTTTCGGTTTCAGGCTTATGGCTGTGTCTGGGGCTTTAGGATACAGGTGCACGGGTTTAGAACTAAAGGTACAAGGGATTCTTTCATGGTGCAAGATTTAGGCCAGTTTAGAGCTTTGAACACTAGGTTCCAACAGTCATGCTGCTGAATGCTTAAGCGCCGTCAGACCCTACGCCCTGAACCTTAAGCGGTAGACGTCAAACTCCGAAATCAGAAACTCTGCAACCTGGCGGTTCCAGAACTCAGCCGACTGCAAGTTAAGGTAGTGTGCTCCGGCATGTCAGGATTCCTGACTCCCGCCCTATAAGCTTAGATTTCAGCGCTTTCATCCCGCACCGCTCCTACCACTAACACCCAGAAATCCGATCCTAGCCCGGAAATGCACAACGCAAGCGGCAACATCAGAATCCAACCACCCGGCTACATCAGCTTGCGTCCTTGCTCTCCACCTTGGCCATATCATCCTGTAATATAGGGGCCTTAATAATTAGAATAGGGTTTTGGGGGCCCATTATACTATAATTATAATAAGGAACCCCTACAATAATATTGGTAATTATTAAGGCCCCTGTAGTAGAGTGCCAGGAATTTCAAGGCGTGGAGCTTGATTCAGGATCGTTTGCCAGTACTACTGTGAATCTTGACGGTCTCTCCTCATTTCTCCGAGTTCCCCATGCAGATGCACTGCCAGGATGCTAATGATGGTATCATGGAGACAATCCGTTACCAAACAACGTTGTCCTCACACTCATCTCGAAAGCCAGGCCCTAAACCTTCAGATGTAGTGTGTAGGGTTAGGGTCTAGGTTGGATCAAGGACTCACCCCCTAAACCCTAAACCCTAACTAAACCCTAAACCCCTAAACCCAAAGCCCTAAACCCTAAACCCAAAGCCCTAAACCCTAAACCCTTAAACCCTAAACCCAAAGCCCTAAACCCTAAACCCTAAACCCTAAACCCAAAGCCCTAAACCGTTTAGGTTGGATGAAGGACCCAACCTTCCCTTCAACCCTACGACTGACTGCACCCTGGACCTTCCCAGAGACTCCAATATCCCTTAAAGGGATCTATAAGGGTTCTATAAGGGAATTAAGGAATATACCCTAAATTATAGTAGGATCCCTTAAAGGGTTCTATAAGGGAATTAAGGAAAATACCCTAAATTAGAGTAGGATCCCTATTTTGATTTAAGGTACATTCCTTTTAATTAAGGGATATTGGAGTCTCTGGGTTCGTCCCTCAAATCTAATTTGCTCAACCATTCGGGTTAGGGTTTAGGCTTGAGGGCATAGTTTATGGAAGGGCGCTTTAAGTTGCAGTAACTTGCTTCTCCGACACCAAACAAACAGCAGCTAAACTTGCAGGATAGTGCTAACTTACAGCACCGCCCAAAAACACCAAAGCTTTCGCTCTTTGGCCTAGGAAAACTAATGTAAAACAGAGTCAGAGCCCTAAACCCTAAAACACATGAGAACCCTGAGGCTCCGCTCTGCCATATTCCTTACTCTGGGGTTTATAGGGTTGAGGGTTGGGTGTAGTCACCTCAACACCAAAATGCTAAAACCCCGGAGCCTAGAATGAGGCAATATTCCTGGAAGGTGGAAGTTGTAAACTCTTGAAGGGGAGCTGAGAGCTTCGACGAAGCTGAGTTAGGTGACTGGTTGGTGAAGGTCGTGAATTGATTTGTGACAGCTGCTCGGGAAAAGCTACAATTTCGTTAATTTTCTTTAAAAACACGGTTTAACGGTTTAGTGTTGCTGAAACCCCGCTCCTTGCAATGCAACTGGGGATGGCTTAAGGTTAATAAGTACTGCCAAAGCTAGAACAGGGTTTTGCGGTAAGTTATAAATATACACCATTATACAACTATAAAGGAACTAATCTAAGGGGGATGCTAAACCCTAAACCCTAAACCCCTAAACCCTAACCGTCCAAACCCTAAGCCCTAAACCCTAAAACCCTAAACCTCTTTCCTCGGGCTTCAGGGGCTCAGGATCTCAGGTTTTGCGGGACTCGTGTTTAGAGATTTGGGAGTTTCCGAAAATAGGGGACCCTAATATAGTACCCTAAATAGTAGGATCCTTGTTATAAGGACCCCAAAATAAGGCACCCTTATTTTCGGAAACTCCCATTTGGGTTCCAGGGTCTAGGGTTTAGGGGTTGAGGGTCTCGAGCTTTGGGTTTCAGGGTCTGGGGTGAGACGTCCTCCTTGCCGGCGCTGCTGCCGTCCGGCTGGAATGGCACCAGGCCTTGGCTGCTGTTAGCTGTAAGACCTAAACCCTAAACCACGCACACCTTCAAACTGAACAGACGTGGGCGGTGACAGATACGGTTGATGGACAAAATCCTACATGACCTTAAGGACCCTAAACTATGGGAATTATGGTATATTCCTTGTAATGGGTAATGCAGGATTTTGTCCATCAACCGTAGTTCAGCACGTCGAAGAGCAAACACAACAAGCTCGAGAACCCTCGAGCCGACATGGGAGCTTCCCGAAAATTCGGGGTGCCTTATTTTGGTGTCCTTATAATGCGTTAGACATGGTCACCGCAAATTTCCAGTGATTGAAACAGCACCTGTCTGTTCCTTCTGTCTCACTTTCGTCGCCTATGACCTTGTGTCCGCCTACCTTATAATAAGGATCCTACTATTTAGCGTGCTATATTAGGGTCCCCTGTTATCGGAAACTCCCACATCCACCCTGAGACGTTCGCCTGAAGGCCTGGCATTGAGCAGAATACCCCCCGATGAAGGAAGGAACCCTGTCGGTCACAATAAACCTAAACCCTAAATCCTAAAGACCTAAACTCTAAGCACTCTGTATAATAGTCCCCTACACCCTAAACCCTACATCCTAAATATCTAAACTCTAAGCACTCTGTAATAGTCGGCTTTTGGATTGCCCAGTCGACCGATTGGAGACGAGATGCAGCGAGCTGCCCCGTTCTCCTCCAGCCGGCCAAGCCACGAAGCAGTACAAAATCCAAGAATTCCCTGTAGACTTGATTCGATTGTGCTAGCTTCTAACTCCGGCACGTAACGACCTGCAAACAGGGCTAGAAATGTTAGATGCACCTAGAGCTACGGCTGATGAAACTTCAGTGCGACAGGGTATCTGAAGCTTCGGCCCTAAAACCCTCAACCGTAGGAACTTCAGGGCCTAGTTGGCTTCATTCAACAACCCGTCATCCTCGATGCGGTAGAAGCGGTCGTGGAAGCCAGCAAGCTCTTGCCAAGTGTGGCAGGTGCTGACGATGCCAGCGCCGCTGCCTGCAACCCCTGTCTTTACCCTATGTAGTTGAGCGGAGGGCTACAACACATGCAGAGTTTCAGCCCCAAGCCAAACCCCAGCCCGCCCTAATATGTACCGTCTAAAATCCTAAACTCAACTCCTTCAAACACTCTAAACCCCCAAACTCTTTTGCTGCCCGACCTTTCACGAGGTCGCCCACGAGCAGCTTGTACAGATCAGCGCGGCAAACCGTAGACATGTGGGCCATAGACTCCTAGGGCACTGGTGTGCGCTTTCAGGCCGGCTTCGAGTGGGATGCACCCTTAACCCGAAACCCTAAAGGCCGTAAGCCCTAAACCCCTAAGCTAAAAGGTTTAAGGTCAGGGCTTCAGGTTTGTAGGGATTTAAGGCTGGGGCTCTGGATTCAGGGTCCAGCGCAGTACGACAGACAAGTCTTTCAACAAAACAAAACAGCCTAAATCCTAAACCGAGACCGAGGCTCGTCCAGCAGAATCCAGGATGGCCTGGCAGCATATACTCACTGGCCCAAAACCCAAGGAAATAAAAGTTGAAACTTTCAGATTTAGAATCGACTACCTTATAAGAACCCCAAAAGTTTAAAAGTTACGTTTACAGCCAATAAGTATAAGGACGGGTCCGGTTTATGATTTTGGGGCTTCAGGATTACAGTAGGGTTTTTGGGCTTCGGGATTCGGGTCTATGGAGTGTAGCTGTCAAATGTCCTGGCGCCGCGAACTTTGGCATTCCTGGGGTGTCTGCACTCCGGGAGCCAAATAATTCTATCTACTACTGGACTGTACTTTTTTTTTTACTTACATCGTCTAGTAAACCTCATCCCAACATTCACATTTTTTCCCAAACCCCAAACACCGGGGCCATGGGGTTTTGGTCGCGGCCAAAACCTGCAGCAGTGCTTTGAGGCTTCCCAGCCTCGATTTGCATAGGGTAGGGTTTGGGGTGTTGGGAGGGTCGTGGGTTTATATATGTTTAAGGTTTAAGGGGACTCCAAAACCTCTTATATAATTCATGAGTTTCCTCTGTTTAATAAGAACTCCTTACCATGGGAGACTTGGCGTCCGGCATATCTAAGCCCTAAACCCCGGACGGCCTCGCAAGAAGGCAATGCGCCACGAGCAGTCGCTGGAACTCACCACCGGAGAGGGTGCTGTTGACGTCTAGCTGGATCTCCTCGCGGGCGCTTTAGGATTCAGGAATACGATACAAGGGCATAAGCAATTAAATTTGTCGAGCGGCATACTCCAGCGTATCTCTACGTATATATATATATATATGATCCCGGTTCGGCCGTCCCCCCCCCCTCCCCCCCCTATAGGGTCTACCCCCCCCCCCCCCTGTGGTGTGGTGTGGTGGTGGGTTGCTTCCCTCCCCCCCCTGTGGTGTGGTGTGGTGTGGTTGTGGGTTGCTTCCCCCCTCCCTGTGGTGTGGTGTGGTTCGGGTGTGGGC
>BGNK01001653.1:32097-93940 GCA_003297005.1 Symbiodinium sp. clade A Y106 | reverse complement strand
GGGGGGGTCGGCGAACCGAGAACCGGGATCATATATGGCCCAAAAGTCTGAGCACTGTTTTGACGCACAGACAGGGACCCCGAACTATAGCTACCAGCACCACCTTGGTGGTGTGCCTGTGGCATGACCCAGTCAGCTAGCAGCCAGAAAGAAATTCATGAAAACCCTTAAACCCGGAAACCCCAAACCTCAGAGCCCTAAACCTCAATCCCCGAAGCCCCAAAGCTCTACAAGCCCAAAGGTCACCCCAAACCGTCAATATCTGCCAGGTGACGGGATCCTTCGGTAGTACCTTCTTGCTGTCCACGCTCTTCTGTGGCTTTAAGGCTTCAGTGCACCCCAAACGCTGGAATCCTTGATACCAGGAGTCTGATATCTAGGGTTCCAGCTTAGCTTATAATGAAAGGGGTCCGCACCAACTGTTTAGGGTCGTATACTACTTCGGGCTATACTGTAAAAGCTTACTATAATTTAAGGGGCGCTATGAAGGGTCCTATCAGGGGCTAGCTTGAGGCATGGGTATACCATAGAGTAAGTTGACGATTGTCGAAGAGCATAGCGGCATAGCGGCATAGCAACACGCATCTCATCATCGATGGTGTTACCATGTCAGATCACCATGAACAGTGCATCCTAAACTCTAAAGCCAGTAGTGTTCAGTTCAATGCGGCTTTTAGGACTTGGACGGTTGGCTTCTGTTGAAGCGACAGAGGCCATGCGGTAGGTCTGGGGGAGTGTATGTAGGGCCCACCCCCTGCAAAACAGGTGAGTGTATCCTTTGGGCTGTTTTCGGGGGGTAGTTATGGGGATGCCAGTACTGAGAACCGTATGACAATGCTGTCGGATCAGGAGCCGTGATGTCCGCCAGGATCGCATACCCAAGATTATCATAATGCTGCTTCGGAGGCTGTTTACGAAGGTTTTTGGACCCTCGTATCGTATGCTATAGCGGCACATGTTCACCCAACCACCAGACGTCACCATCTGATTCTTCACTTGCAAATCTGCTTACCAAGTACCATGACGACCCCGAGCTCTGAACGTCTCATGTAGCTCTACTTAAACCCAAAGGCATATTTATACCCGGTCTGTGGCCTGCTTACGAAAGACCCCAAACCCTAAACCCTCAATAGGCAGGCTGGGCGAGAGAAAGGCCGTTGCACCTTTAAAAAGCCCTCAGCTCCGGTATGGGAGTCTCCGAAAATAGGGGTACCTTATTTGGGGGTCCTTATAACAGTCGAGCAACAACTAGCACCCTGAGTCGGCAGGTGGATGGGCCCATCAGTCCCTTTGGAGTTCTCCGTGGGCCTGCAGCGATGTGAGCAGCCCAGGGGTGGGGGGAAAGGGGTAGTAGGCTTCAGGGTTTAGGGTTCAGCTCTGTTAAGGCTTAGGGTTGGGATGGCTTTAGGGTCTAAGTGGCCGTTTACGCTCTGAATGCACGACTTTCACCCTTGACAAGAATCGACACTCGTTCTTTCTTTCTACCCACACATTCTGGGCAAATTCTTCTTGAACCATAATTAAGGGTGTTAGTGGCTGGGCTTTGTGGTCCTGAACCTTTGATTGCCTGCTGCCCTGCTCCGGCCCTTGCCTGCCTCGTGCGGGTCCAGGAGTTGAAACCCTGATCTTGAGCTGCCTGCCCAAGAGTGTGCTTTGAAGGCCCTACCTGGTGAGCCGAACGGTCACAGGCCGAATAGGGAATTAGGTGCTAGGGTTTATGGTCTCGGCGGTCTTTGGGGCTCAAGGTTTCTGGGTTTAAGCTTATTTTTAGGATCTAGGGCTTCCAGTAAGTATAGGCTGTTCATATGGTGGGCTCAGGTTGTCGGACTCCAGGAAGCTTCTTCACTTTTGAATAGGGGATTCAAAGAAATGAGATGTGTCTCTGTTGCAAACCCTCTAGCTGCTCAGGCTGCCATATGGGATTTTCCGAGCCTTGAAGGGACACCATTATGGAACCCTGCGTAGTAGGATCGTTTAATTCTAAACTCCCAAAAACCTTGGATGAAGAGGAAGCCATTCAGGAAAGCTTTAGTTGTATAGGGAATTCAGATGTGGAGGTGTTTATAGATCTTTGTGAGTGAATGTGCATGAACACTGCATGCTTTGACTAAATAATTTACGAATGTAACATGGCACAGCGCTTTCTGCACGTGCATGCATGACAGCTGAATTCACTGTCGCTGGCTGGTGTGTAAGATGCCTGTAGGCCGCACTTTGGAGATGCATGATACAAATTTGGTGCGGCCTTGTCGCTTCGGATGCTGTGTGGTAGGACTCGGGGCTTACATTCCTTCTAACTGCCTGTGAGAGCTTTGTCTTTCGTGGATTACCCGTGTGTCAGTTTTACTGTCTGCAGCCTTAACGTAGTGCCACGTAGTCTCTGTACTATGATAATTGGCACGTTAGGAGGGCCTTCATTAAAATGTTCGGTGCCTAGGAACTTGTGTACCATGCGTACATCCCTGGTGAGTTGATGTCAGAAGCTGGCTGGGGACTCGAATACCAGCAGCCGCCAGCCCAAGCGAGCCCGTGATCCCCTTGCGACTCGTGCCAACTCCGTTGGAGTTGAACATGGCGGCCGTCAGTGAGCCTCTGCACGAAGCTCTCCTCGTCATGCAGAAGTTGGCCTTGCTGGGGGTGGAGCCCCTAGGCAACGAGCCAATGTGGATGTGGCTGGCCCTCTTCATATGGCTCTTGTCCTCCTCGTCTTGATGAAGCGCACTGGACGTGTGTCACTTGAGCTGCTGCGGGTGCAGCAGCTTTTGGCCGACTTGGGAGACAACACTGGGATGGTGATGGCCACTCTGCAGATGCATGTGAATTCATCAGGCATGATGAATTCGGAAGCGCACGAAACACGGACCCTGCCCTCTGATCTCCTGCTCGAGGAATTCGTGACAACGGCGAGGTTCATGGGGTACCTCTTTGACCTTCTTGCGTACCAGGACCGCCAATGGCACGACCTCATGCAGCAGTTGGAAGACCCCACACGGAACTCAACAAGGCTGTGAATGTGCTGCTGGGAGACGTTGCACAGAGGATGCAACAGCTGCGGCCATCACGGCCAAGATTGAGAGCCTGGGAGACAAACTGGATGCTCTTTCTGAGCACCTCACCAGGAACTTGCCAGAATCCTGGCACTCCCAGACCACCAAGGCGCTGAACGAGCTCATGCACCAGGTCGAGTCTGGACTACAGGGGCTCAACCGCCAGCTGGTTGATGGTGCGGGGAGTGCGGCCTCTGGAAGCGGACTGGCATCGGACATGCTGGTGCAGATCCGTGACAAGGGAAAAGAAACGCTGGCACGAGTGGAGCTGTTCGACAAGAATCTGGAGAAGCTCCATGCCATGGTCCAAGGGCTGGCCAAGGTCTTGGAGCAGCCGGAGGCACACAAGCTCTTTGTGGAAGTTGCCAAGCCCATCTTGGAGCGCCTCGAGCAGCTGACTCGTACCAAGATGCAGTCTGGAAGACCTCAACCTACTGCGGGGACAGGCCAGTGGCAACCAAAAGGATCTCTGCGGACTGGTCAAAGGGCTTGATCATTCCTTTACGCAGATGAAGGCGGTCTGTGATGGGCTGGCAGTGAACATGGCTCAGGTAGGGGCGGCGTTTTTCCAAACCGCCGGTGGACAGTGCTGGTCAAACCAGAGCACTGGACTTGTTGCTGCAGCTTGGAGAAAGCTTCCGAGATAACGAAGGGCTGTGGCAGGACCTTCGTGAATCCAGCCGCGACACCCTTGCCCGCGCACAGGAGATCGGAGCCTCACTCTTGCTGATTTTAAGGACAGGATGTTGGATCGGCAAGGCGGAGCCTTTGGAGGTCCCCACGGTGTACAGGGTTTCGGACAGCAGGCCGGGTCGTCTCGGGGGCCTACGGTGATTGATCTTCAGAGCCGCATACCCCAGAGATCCCAGGGCTTTGCTACGGTAACCTTCCCGGATGGGAGCATTGAGATGGTCTCAGCTGATAGCTTCCATTGATGTTATATCTGTTGATTCGACATCATCCTGGCATCTACTTATGAGACCTGACGAGTGCAATCATCCGATTTGTCGCGTAGGGACTCCTGCAATTGTGGCACCATTCTGAACTTACTCTTAGTGTTCTGTCTATCGGGGTGTCGGGATTTACTTGTTGCACTTCCAGCTTGGTTGGTGCCTGCATGACATGTGCTGCGTGAATTCATGACAAGATGCCGATATGAACTATTAACTATTTGTTTTGATGTATGTTCGTCTACTTAGTTGGTTTCGTGCTTTACTGTGCTGGACTGTGCATGTGCATGTGTTTCAAAGAATTTATGCATGAACAGTTTGCATGGCTGGAAGAATTCAGAATACTGTCGTCCGCTTGGATTGCATGTGCTCACCATTTTAGTCTATCCCGTTTGGTTGGTCTTATTCCCACGTGCACCAGGAGCTTTTTACGGACCTGCGTTCCTGGAGGTTGGTTGTTTTGTTTGACCTTCTTATGTCTGCATCGTCCTTTCTTAAGTAGCCTCGCTCCGGAAATCTAGTATGGGACTGTCGCAGGTGCATGGATACAGTTGAATTCAGAATTCGTGTAAGCATGAGGCTACGGAGCACCACGTGCCCAACATACGAAGGCCGCTGTAGCGGTCTAGGTTGGCACTGCCCACGACATGAATACTTGCAAGGACTGTTGGTCACAGCAGAAAAGGAAAGTAGCAGTGCCGTCGCGAATGCATAGATCCCTTGCCTTTCATGAGTTTCGGTCCTCTGCATACACGCAGTGCATGAACAGAGCCTGTATCTAGTCGCCCCAGCTTGTTCCTAGGTACAGAGCCCTGCCTGATACCCTCGGCCTGCTCCTAGGTAAAAAGCCCTGCCTGACACCCTCGGCTCACTCGCTCATCACCATGCCTGCTTTCATCCAGGTTCATAACACAGCAGAGAACCAGACTATGGTACAATAAAACAGGTAGCTCTGAGTCACTCATCAACATGCCTGCGTCCATTCAGGTCCATTGTGTAGTAGAGGAGAGAGCTGCAGGATCATTGTGGACCGTAGGGAGAGGGCAGAGCCGAGACAACAGACCATGGATTCTGGAGGGAGTAACAGCAAACTATGAGCTCCGCTCGGAGGGTGACGGCTTGACGAATGAATGCTGCTGGGTGACGTCATTGCCGTCGTCAATTGTCTACTGTCGAGACCGTCGGCGTGAGTATGGACCCAAGGACCTCTTCTTGGTTCACTCCATTGGGTACTTGCTTTTTCTTTTCTCTACTGGGTACCCGTGCCCCCGCCTCACCTTATCTTGTGGGGTTGTCTCCCCTTAACTTAGTACCTGAACCATCGAACTCCGCCGATTCCAAGCCATGACGTTCGGAACCTTGCCTCCGCCAACGGTCCTGTCTACGGGACTGAATGTCCATTCCTTCCTGGACTTCTGTGAGGACCTCGATACGGACGCGACGGGAACTCTTGCGCGTACGCTGCTACCGAGGCTACGGCATTTGGAAGCTCAGCAGGCAAGAAGCACTGATGCCACTGGCGTTAGTGAGGTCGTATGTGCAAACTTTACAAAGGGCGTGTGACATCATTGCCTCGCAGTGCCCGGCTACGCCTCTGGAGGAGGGTCATGCAGCCACTCTAGAGGACATCGCCGACGTGCTGGCAAGAGTCAAGCTGAGGATGTGGTTTCTGCGAGCTGACCAGCTACTGCAGTCGGGTAGTGACATGCGTGCCGGACATGCCGCACCGGAAGGGTGAGAGTGGCGAGGTGTGGTCCCATGCACGTGCTGAGCTGGGATGATGCACTGGACAATGTCCTGGTGCATGATCTAGGAATTCACGAATTTGTTGCAAAAGACCGAATTCGTGAATTCGTAGATGCATGCCAACTGGATGGGGAGTTCCCTGTTGACGAGCGTGCATGCAGCGGCGGACGATGTCGAAGGTGAGTCAGCCAGTCTTGAGCATGTATGAATTCACGAATTCCTGCCTGAATTGGAGAGTCGCGGCATTGAATTCATGAATCCATGCATGCATGTGAGCAGAAGAATTTGGAGGGAAAACTTGAAGTGGAGTTGCCTGCACTACAGCGGAGTGGAATTCACTGGAATTCAATGGACGGAGAAGGTGACGTGAGGTTCTTGCATGCTTCTTTAATGGTCAAACGTTGTAGTCTAAGTTGAAACAGTTGTCGAGGGTGTTAGGACCCACTGGAGATGGGATGCGGATGATCCTTTAGGTGTCAATGTTTGATTACTCCTTCCTTGCTTCTTCTTCATTGGATCCCAACAGCATCCTTCACTTGTGCTTGTAGAGATACGTGGGACTATGTGGAGCCTGGCCTGCCTTGTGCGAGAGTGAGCGACGACAAACCTTAGACTCTTATTATGCAGACACCCCAAACTCAAGGTAGCCTACGTTTCAAGAGCCCGTAAAATGCCCAAAGACGGAAACGCCCTCGAAGCCACCAGCACCTGTCTCCGGGGTGGGGTTCAGTATTCAGGGCTAAGGGTTTAGGGTTTGAAAGCCCTATTTAGGGTCTTTTCAAGCACGGTGTAATTATTCGTTATAGGCGTCCTTATGGTAAAGAGGATCCTGTTTCGCTTGCCTTGCTTTCCTAAGCACGGGCGATGAGGGAAAGGGTATAGGGCTTAGGGTCCACGACCTTTGGATACCTCATACAAGGGTTCAAGGGGTTCGACAGTCTACAGGCTCTCTTCAAGAGTTTCGGCTTTGCTGGCGCATCGCGAGTACTGATATGCACATGCTGAAACCTAAACTGTAATCCTCAGGCAGGCCAGGCATTTTTCACGGCACCCTGAATGCACACCCTTCGAAGCCCGACCAAGAACTTCACCCTCAGCTCTCAACGCTGAGCCTCAACCTAAACCCTAACTGCGAAACCCTAACCCAAGGTGCCAGTGGCGAACCATAAAAGTTCCACACCCTAAAACTTGCCCATACAGACACGGCAAGCCCTAATCTTCTGAAGCGCTGCACATTGAATCCAACCCTAAACCCCTAAACCCTAAACCATACACCTGAAAACTTTTAGAGCTCCAAGGGCCGACTAGCCTTCGTCGCCGCACCAGTAACCTCGCCTGTTCTGAGTGCTGAAAACTTGGACCTCCCAACTCCACAGCCCAGAACCCTCAGCCCCTCTACAGCCCTTCTTATAGTTGGTATGCCTTTTTCTATGCTCTAAACCCCAAAACCCAGAACCCTTGGCATGGGTAGGAGAGGGAAAACAGAACCCTTGGCTGCTTGCAGGCATCTTCTGCCTCAACCAAGGACTCACCCAGGCCCAGGCCCAGATCCAAGCCAGATGTGTCGGTTTTGGGTTCACGGCTTATCGGTTCAGAGCTTCCGGGTTCAAAGGGTCTTCTGCATTATAATTTCTGCTTCGGGTTGACGTTGAGACTACAGTAGTATTGTGCGACTTCGGAACAGCCCCAACTCGATTTTTTGGGTTCCAACCCAGGTCCTCCCATGTACGTATGTCCTTATTTCCTTTCGCTTAGTCAACCAAGTTCGTGGCTGGGACCCTTCAGCCCTAAACCATTCACCTGACCTGTGCACGTACATCTGTATATACACATTACATACGGTCAATTATAAATATAAATATAAATATAAATATAAATATAAATATAAATATATATATATATATGTATATGTAATACAAATAAATAAACAAATATATATATATATATGTTTAATGATATGTATTTATTTTTATATTTATATTTATAGTTATATTTATACATATCTGTATATATTATGTGTACGTATGTACACATGTATACTGTATATGTACCTATGCACAGTATGCAGACATACATACATAATACATGCATGCAGGCTTACCTTTGTACTCAGTTGTTGAAGATGTATGTCACTTTTCAGCACTCACTTCTCTACTTGGGCATGCGAGTTTTGTGCAAGGACCATATACAGCTGCTGTATATCCGAGCAACCCGTTCGGTCAACCCAGTCTTAGAGTTGTTGAGAGCACTTTGTTAGTCTTGTCTGCTGTTGTAAAGGCCAGTGGGATGGAGGCCTACGCAGCCGTTCTTACTTGACTTCTACATCCAGAAACTGCTCTCTTGCAAGTCAACAGTGCCAGGCCACGGAAGCTGCTGAGAAGAAGCCCTTCATCCTCAGGTCCTTCATGCGCGTGTTTGTGTGTTTCGTGACTTCCATGCCTCCGCCTGCAATTGTCGGTGAGCAGGGTGTAAGAGAGGCCTACCTACCATCGGTGAGATTGTCGTTTTTTCGTTCCTCCCCTTCGGCCTTTGCCCGCTTAGGCTTACATTGCCCGTGAAGTCTTCCTACAGCGCCACTGCATCACTGCCATCACTGCCATCGCAATGTTGATTGGTGGTATGGCTTTATCTCCCTCTTGGCTTTCCTTGCACGGTGCTCCTGTTTTGTCATTCCGGTTATCGTGCTGGGGATGTGGTTTTGGATGCAGTTGGAGTTCTGAACCCTAAACCCCAAACCCCAAACCCTAAACCCTAAACCCTAGTCGTTGTTCCAACTCACTCTTTCGCACACGGAGACTTCCTGCACGGTTGCTTGGTGGGCCGGTCTAAACCAGCGTAGGTTTCAGGGGTCTTCATTACAGTAGATCGTTCAGATAGGTACCGCAAGGGCTAGACAAATGAAGGAGGTGTTGCGCACAAAGTACTAAATATGCATGAACAGTATGCATATGTATGTATGCAGGTACTTACTTGTAATTATATATGTGATCTTACTTTCTTTTTCTATCTCTGTCTATATCTCTGGCTCTATCTCTAGATCTATCCCCATACCCGTATCTAAATCTTCATCTATGTCTTTGATACTGCCTACATTGCCTACACGCCTATATATCTATATCTTTGTCTAAAATTTAAACAATACCTATCTTTATGTATGTATGTACATATATATATATGTCTCTCTCTCTCTCTGTATCTTAGCTGTATCTATACGTACATCTAGATCTAGATCTTCAATTCTCTATGTATCTATCTGGCTGTATACATAGGTCGGCATAGATGCAGATGTAGATGTAGACTTAGATCTATACTGTCATACATATATAGAGATGTCTAGATAGATAGAATTCGTCTCTTTCCCGTTGCCTCGGAGTGCAGTTTCGGGCCACTGTCGGTTGGCATTGTTCACCGATTCCGCCTATTTTTTAGACATGTCAGGGCTTTTGACGGTACTTGTAGGGTTACAGGGTTTGGAAGTAGAGCACAGGCTTGAAATAGACTCGTAGCACAACGCTTTTCCTGCATGCTCCACTTGAGGTTGTTGGCATGTCAAACCATTGACCCTTGCGTCTTTGTGTGATGGCGGTACCTTCCCACTGCAAGCTTCTGTTGTTGCTGAGCTTGAGGCACACGACCGAAACCTCCTTCTTCAGGTTTTCACCATCTGAGCCCGAAGTCACTTTTTACATCGTGTCTCCGGACTACACTTGACTACACGTTGTGAACAGCTCGCGGGAAGGCATCCTCTTGTTTTGCAGGTGCCTGAGACGCGAAGAGACAGACGAAGCCCAAATCTCCGACAAACTCTCTAGGTAAGGTGGTCGGGCGCTGCGGCAGGTTTGCCTTTCTCTCGGCTGCCTGGCTGCTCCTGATGCCTGCAGCAGTCTCAGCCTTTCCGCTTCATCGAGTTAAGACCAGCGCAAGACAAAGCACTAGCCAATCGCAGAAAGATGGGGAAGGGCAGCGACACCAAGCCATCTGGCCCCAAACCCTTCAACCGTGGCACCCGACATGGGTTAGCACATGCCAACGGAAAGGTTTATCGCGCGAGACTTACCCATTCAAGTAGTCACAGGAGAGGAGTGTGAGTACGGTGTTTCCAGGCAAAACCTACTTAGCCTGGCGAGTCTAGATTGGTGGTTCGTTGAATCGCTCGTTTGAGCAGAGGGGCCGTTTTCTTATAACGAGATCTTACCGCAACGAGAACCTAGCTTCATGATGTTTGTGGGACGAAATTCGGGGACGTGCTCTCCTGTACTTAGTACTCTGCCCCTGTATCCTACACACAACGCTGCCCTCAGTTCATCATGATCTTCTCCAGCGAAGATTCGTGGCATCGTGAAGCGGCTTCTGCCCCAGCTTCACATTTTCGGGTCTTTCTCCTGTTGACATGACCCAGGCAGAAAGGCATTCATCCTGCTGCATCGTCACACTGCCTGTCGAGTCAGAGTTGCTGTTTGGTTGGGTTCTAGAAGAGCTTTGGTGTTTTTGCGGTTGGTTGAAAGTGCCAGTCATTAGAGGAGTATAAAGTGAGCCTCAGCAGAAGACGGAAGTGGTTCCTGAACCTGCTTAATTCTGACCTTGCCAAGACAGCATTGGTAGATGTGTTGTAGATTTTTTTTGACATGTTGAGCCCGGAGTTAGGGACATGGCGCCGGGGTTGAGAGCTGGAGACTTAAAAGTGTGCTACAGGAAGACGTCGAATACTGTTCTGTAGTTTAGTGGAAAGAACGGTAGTCTTATATAACGGCTAGTGCGTGCAACGCTAGAAGCAACAATTCTGTAGATAGTGCTGGGCTGTGCTTGGAGGTTCATGGGTAGTTATAAGTGGGGTTATAAGTCACCTAATATGTTACCCTACTTACAACCCCACTTATAACTACCCATGAACCTCTCAGTGGTGCTGCGTGTTTGACAGCTGGACTGAACATGTGAGCGAGAGCCTTCGGTCCAGTAGCAGCGGGTTCATATTTAGAATTCAAGGTAATCCCAAAAAGGAACTACTATGGGGCCTATGGGTAGTGCAGTAGCCTTACAAGCATAGACACCACAGGCTAGGGCTAGAAGTGATAGCGGATCTGCTGCCCGCGTCAATAGTAAGCCGTTTTCCCGAAGTCGCCGTCAACGCGTTGCAATACTGGGAACAGTAGCAGGAGTAGTAGTCGTAGTCGCCGTCGTAGTAGCATTATCTCTATTATATTAGTGGTCGTGATATCAACGAACTGACAGGTTGAAACAAGTGTTTTTGTGTATATGCCTGGTAGTGACGGTAGACTATGAATTATAAGGTCCCCTGGCTTGTGATTCTACGTAGGCATGACATAGCGGGAATGTTTGCAACAATAGCAGACAGCAGTATCCATATCAGACATGGTCTGAAGCAATGTAGAAACCTTTTTACCCCTTTATGTAGGATCCTAAACCCTAAACCCTTTATGTAATTCCGAGTTCATGTAGGGCCGAAGCGAGGTGATTATGGACCTAGCATCTGCTGCCATGTTTGGCATCCTGCTCTGGGATTTCTGGCCACAGACTCAGAGGGCAAGCGAGTCTTTGAAGTTCGAGCTTCTCTACGTAAAGAACCAGGGAACAGAAAGGTTGTAAAAGCGTGGTGGCCACCACTTAAGACTGTTAGTAGCTGAGTAGGCAACCTTTAACCTTTGGGGGTTTATATAAACCTACCCTCAATGAAAAGGTTAACCTTTTTTGGGCTAGGATACTCAGCCCCTAGGGACTTCAAGAAGGCTTACAAGGCGCCTATGATTTCCATGAACTTCCACACTTTAGAGTCGATTTCCCGGAGACGTGTCGGGGCTTAGGATCCAAAATTTAGGGTTTAGGGGTTTAGGGGCTAGCTACAGTGATCGACAACAGTCTTTTCAACTCAAGAGCTACAAAGTACCGGTATCAGTACTCGCAGTACTAACACTGGTACCAATGGTCACAGTAACACTAGTACCGTAAGGATGCTGGTAGTAATGCGAATACGAAGTAACCGTCCGCCAGTGACCGGAGTTTGGATATTTTGCCACAGCGGCTCGACCCGCTCTGCGTAGCACAGCGGCCCGAGATGTTTTGGGCAGGAAGATTTGAATGTAATTGACCAGAGGCTGTCATTGACCAAGGCTGTAGAGTGCGGAGCCCCAACTCCCCCTGCAATGAGCGCAGCACCATGTGAAAGGATGTAAACAAACAAACGCTAGACAGCCCTACCAGCAGAACGAAGCTTCGGAAAAGTCTTGAAAAGAAGCCCACACAAAGCACTTCACGCGCAACTTTGATTCTTGTAGTTACAACTTTCCAAAACTGTAAGGTACTAAACCCGAAGAAGGCGGCTTGAAGGTGTAAGGTCTGTAGGACTGAAGGTTGCTCGGAGTAAGGGAGCCCTGGATCTGATATTCGCGTTATCACCAACCCATCATACCGATACTATAATATCATGCCATATATCTAGTATAACATAAAACACTCCCATACACCCCAATATGGTACATAGCACATTTTGCTATCCATGAAAAGCCGTTTCGAGACGCCGGATTCTACATGTGTGATGCTGCGCAGATTGGGTTCGATGATGCGTGTTTAGGGTTTCGGGTAGGTACTCGCATGTTCTGGGTACCAGTGCGAACCCTCGAGCACCAATAATTGCGCCAGCAGACGTCAACATATGAGATGCCTTCAAGCAGCTTGCCACGAGTCCTGCCAAGAGCATAGTATATCGCGCTGAATACTCATCGTCATCATACATCACAGATGCTTGTGCCACCCGGACCCTCAACGCATAGCCCCGAAGCCCCATACCGAGACCTGAGACGGTACAACGTCGAAGTCAAACATGGGGCTTGCAGATACCGTGATATAATATATATGGGTGCTACAAGAAAGCCACACAAGCATGAAGGCTTAGTGCTTGACCGAAGACCCTAAACTTGGAGTGGAGGTCTCTTAAAGCTTAAATGGCCCATGCAAACCTGAACAGACCATGGATGGTCTTTTTCCAACGTAAATCCTGAATCTATCAAGCTTTGCCGTGATATTCTTCGTAGCATATCTGTCGATCAGTCTTGCAGCTTCGGACTTTGCAGACTGAAGTTGCGCGCCATCGAAAACCCGATATGACTATAGTCTCCATGCTAGTTCGTTTTCCCCCCAAAAGGCCGAGCCGCTTCGGAGCCCTCTTCAGCTGCATCAAGCCAACCGATTCTTGTGCTGGGCTGGGGTTTGTGGTTTTTGGGCTTAGGACGCAGGCTGTAGGATTCAGCAAATTTAGCAGCCAGCAAGCTGAGCTTGAAAAGGCTTTTGGGGCGTAGGGTTTAAATGTTCCGGGGTTAAGGGACTTTGTCTGCCCGGTGTTTTCACGATGCGGCTGGAACAGTGCGGGACATCGGTTGATTTCCCGTATTGTCCCGGAACCCTTCCACAGTTCAACCCCCAAAGCGCCGAAGCCCTGAACCTGATTCACCCAATCCCAAGATCTCAAGCTTATCATGTATGATCATCTCGATACAGATACCAATGTGCTTGTCATTTCGTTTCTATTGATTCTACTGCATGTTTCTCTTGACTCTTGTCGCTGTCGTCGATTGATTTGAGGTGGTGTCCTTGGCTTTGTGATACTGTTGCTGTCATTGTTGGTGCGGTCGTTACTTGGTGGTGGTGCTGGTGCTGTTGCCGTTGTGCTGGGGCTGGTGTGGTGTTGCTGGAAGTGGCCGTTATGTTGGGTTGTTGTTATTCGTTATTGTTCTTGGTCTTGTTATTGTTCTTCTTGTTGGCTGGCTGTCGGCTGTTGGTTGTTGGATGTTGGTTGTGGTTGTTCCTGCTGCTGCGGCTGCGGCTGCTGCCGCCGCTGTTGCTGTTGCTGTTGAGCAACAGCGGTGCTGTTGCTGTTGCTGTTGCTGTTGCTGTTGCTGTCGTTGTCGTTGTTGTCGTGGCTGTTGCTGGGCTTGCTGTGGTGCTGCTAATGCTGCTACTAGTGTCATCATCAAGAGGACTGCCCCGCCAGCTCCACGACCTCACCCTCTCCGCCAGGATGTGAGGATGTTCAAGTCGCGATGTCAGTAGCGCACTACCTGCCCGTCATGTGGTTCTTCAAGCCTTCAAGCTGGTCATTCAAGTACTATAGGGGCCCAACTAATTCCCAATACTACTTTTGGGGGTTCCTTGTTATAATTACAGTATAATATACCCCCAAGCCCTATTCTATTTATTAAGGCCTCTATAGTAGGGGTCTTTGGGTTCTGCATCAGGTGTCAGCAAACGTGCTCAGATATGGGCAGGTGCGGTTTGAACTCATGGCTTTCGTTAAACTCGTGCTTTCTTGCGGTGTATACCTGTGAAAGAGTGGAGTGCCATGCCTTAGAAGCACCGGAGCCGAGGAACGAATGCACCCATACTCCGAGCAGGGAACTCAGAGTTGTGGCAGAGTTGCTTTGCTTGTGCATGACGGTTTTGGCGAGTCAGCTGCAGGGTTTGCGGCTGGCAGTTGAGGTTTTGGGGATTTGGATTTTGTTTGCCCCCTGGGGTCTGTTGGGGTATGAATGCTTGGCGGCTTCAGGTTGAGTGGCCTGGGTAATCGGCGCTACTGGTTTTTGTTTCTGGGTTTGAGGGTGTGTCGCTACAGCAGTACTATAGTAGTTTAGTCCACGAAGCCTCTAGTCTGTAATTCGATTCTGAAGCTGCTGGTTTCCGTGGAGCACAGGGGGTTTGAGGTTTAGCCACTGCATCAAGAACTTTTGCCCCGATACCGATGTTCCTATGAATATGAGACCATGGGCCGATATGTTCAAATCTTCGAAGACCATTTGCAAGACTGCCTCAGGTTTTCTTGATGTGCAGAGGAGAAGGGAAGTTTGTGAGTGTGGCATAGCGTGGCAATCATCCGACTGCACATTTTCACCACTCAGCACGCAATGAGCGAATTGCTCGCAGGGAACAGTCAGCAAGTGAGTGCAGGGTATAGCGGCACCCTTTCCTTGCTCCGAACACTCCCTTATGATGTGTCATGCTGCTTTCGGCTTTGGGTGGGAGTGGGGGGNGGCGGCCACGAAATTGTTTCGTTTGCTGTTCGCTTCATGTTCGCATGGGAATGATACGAAGTGTGCTGTGATCCTATTTGTGCATAGATGACAAGGCCAAGGGCCAATCATAGGAGGCCATTAGTAACTAGTACCGTACTTTTTCGCGCTGGGTGCAAGTAAGCTCCCGCTAGGCTGTTTCGAGATTGCCAGTTGTCCAGCGAGAATATCATGTTTTTGCGTATGCTTTCACGTGGTGTGCTGCTGAATGAAGACGGAACCCGGCATCTAGCCATCATTTGCATCCCGCATTGGATCACAGCTTCGAGCTCATCGTTTAACCACGGCTCCAACCCCGGCTCACCCAACTGAGCGTGAACATGACCTCACAACCCTTCAGCCCGGACCTCTACATGTATCTGGTTGACTCATGACAGCAAACACACTTGATAATGCCACCTTGGGCCATCAAGCATTCGGGTTTGAAACAATTGATGTCATAGCTTGGGATTTCAACTTCATGGTTCGGGCTTCATTGTCCAATACATGACTCCACCCGGTAAGTGAATCGTCGCAGGGTTTTTCATCAACTGCAAGCTTGGGCATCAAACCATCTCCCTTGCTGGCAATGGCAGATGATGAGTTCTCGCCCCAGTGACCTTTGGACCTTGAGGATGTCTTGAGACGGTTCCTTTAAGTAACAATATCAGTTGGAATCGAAATAGTTATGTATTTCCCTGTAAAGTCCTTGCTAGCGTTGTACTGCCATGAAGGCCCTTTGCCCTGTAGGTGTGTGGGTCGCTGCAAGACACGCCCCAAGTAGCCTCAGATTCAGAGTTCTCTGATAATTGTCGCAATGACCCTTACACCACTCCCGGAACAATGGGTTGAATGATGAGAAGCATGATGTTTGTCGTAGTGGTATTGGTGTTGGTGGTGGCTGTGGTTGTGGTGGTTCGGTGGCGGCGCTGGTGATGATTGACTAAGCCCCGCAAGTCGAACATAGACCTTGCAGAGCTCAGAACCGGTAATTGACCCCAACGTAAACTCTAAAGCGTTACATGCTCACATTCACGGCTTTTTGGAGGTTGGAATGTCCTTTTGATCCACAGAACTGTCCGGCGCCGCCCGAGGCTGTTCGGATTGAGAGTTTCTGTTTTAGGCTGTCTATAGTGTTGCAGAGTTTAAAGTTTAGAGTTTGTGCTTGAAGGGGTTTAAGGTCCAAGGCTTGAATTAAGTGTCAATGTTGGATATCGATAGAAGAGGTTTGCCACTACTATAGGGGCCTCAACTTTGCCAATGCGTGTAGTGCAAGAGGGGTACGTTGCGAGTTGTTGACATGTCATGCGGTAAAGCGTTGGATAAGTGTCGGACATCATGTGTGTCACGCAGCCGGTGCGGCTCACAGGCAGGCGGAAGGGGCCCTTCCGAAACAGTGGGCGATGTAGGTTTTTGCTTATGTGCCTCTGAACTTTCAGAGCGAGGGAAACCCGGCAGCTGCACCAGTCAATGTCCGATTTCCAGACGGGTTCGGCGGCAGGCGTGGGTGATGCGGGTGGTCGTGTATCACAAGAGGTCGATCCCGCAGTATTCTCTGGATCCTCCTCATCATCGTCTTCGTGGTTTCAGCGGCTCCAACATACAATCCTGACTGACCTGAATGAAGCTGACGAGCTGAGTGGTGCAGCCAGTGAGGGTGCCGATGGCGAGCATGCGGACCCTGACAATGTGGACGCGGCCGTTCTAGGTGAGCAACGTCAACGTGAGCAAGAATCGCCTGGCACAGCGGCAGTGCACAATTGCAATCCATGCCTGTTTCTGGGTTCTTGTTAAGGAATTTGTTCAGTTACCATGATGATGGGGACCTATAGTAAATACTAATAATAATAATAGTAATAATATGGTTTCCTTACTACGGTACCTTAATTTACATCCCTTACCAAGAACCAAGGTTTCATTTCAGTGAGCGAGGATGCAGGAGAGGATCTGATTGTGGCTATTGCCATTTGGACCACGTTCATGCACATCGTCCTGCACAGAGGCCTCGGAAGCAGACACGCGACCGATACAAACGAAACATTATCCAATTAGTGCAAGGGCATGAAAATCTCGAGGAGATCCACGATGAGCTTCAGGAGGCGTCGCGCAAGAACCCCTACATGCGCAACTTCATTCAAGGGTTGATGGAAAACCCAGGGTCAGTGGCAATAGAGGCAGTCGAGGGACCTTCAACTTTTGCCCCTGCCCCGCGCATTCCGGGACCTCAGCCGAAGGCCGCTCCAGGCGGACGCAGCGGGGCCTCGTCGAGTGGAGATCCACTGCCTGACCCTACAAGGGCAGGCGAAGAGGATGCTCGGCAACCCGCGACTCTGGAGCGATTTTCCCTTTGAGACCTATAAGACCTATAGTCACTGTATATCACTGTAGTCGGTCGTGACTATTATAGTAAGACTATCCCCCCGGTGTCCAGTTCACTATATGACAGTGTTTATGAAAACAAACGCAGGGGGGATAGTATACGCAAATACCCTTTCCAGTATATAAAAGAGTTTGGCGAAGATGCAAGCTTCGAGTGTTACCTGGCCAGACCATTTGGGTTTTGGAGTTTAGGTTTTAGGTTAGTTTAGGGGTTCGGGCCCCGCTGAACCCGCCAGATCGGCGAAGCGGCCCTGTCCAATCTGACGATGTCAGTAGACAGATTTGCCAAACTCTTGCTTCCAGTTGCACGCATCGCTAGCACACGGTTCGAGCCCGTACAGTTCGTGAGTTTCCATCGACGCCGTGGGTGAATCAGCTGTGAGGCCGATCCCATTCTAATTATTCTTGCCCCCATACCAATACTGCCAGGCTTTGGATTAACCTTAAATCGGTTTAATAAGTAAGCGCAGCCTCATGGACGAATAGCCTTCCAGGAGGATGCCGCGCTTCTCCTCCGTTTTAATCCGAAGCAACTTGGAGCCCCAATGCTCCACAAACAGCTAATGTACAGTCTGAAAATCTCAACAGTAGGGTTTAGGGTTTAGGGTTGCCGTCCGGCTGTTCGCTTCGAGTCACCGCCCTGCATTCTCCTTTCCACGGCATCGAGGAACGCAGCTAGGACTCTAATTCGACATCACAAGTTGTCACCGGTTGCGCCGACGGCTTGTTTCTTGGGAGTGCTACGAGTGATAAGTGCCTGGCCAAATCTGCGATTTGGGCGTATTTTCAATGTTGTTTTTTTGGCAAGGTATGGGACGGCTGGGCGATGCTGGCCGTTTTGATTGGTTCGGTGTTTACAGGAATTGCAAGATCCCGGGGTTGTGGGTTTGTTGGTGACGCTTTGCATTGGACGTGGATAGGTTTACGACACGATCCTTGGAATTTTTTTGCAGCAGAGGTTCAGGGAGTTGTTCGCACTTTCAGGGTTTGGCATTCAGAATTTGCGGCTTCTGGCGGTCTACTGAGTCTAAGAATGTGAATTCACCTGCTACAGTCATCAATCCTTTATGTGTTCCAGATCCCACGGCCCAAAGCACGAACCTCAGACTGTTATTCTATGCACCCCGTGCTGACACATGCATCTCATGATGTTTCAGAAGCCTTCTGTCCTCGTATCTTTGAAGCATAATCGTCGGCCATTGAACCCCAAACCGAGAGCTTTGAACCTTCAAACGCCAGCCTCCCCAAGTGTACCAGGACCCTTCCTGTGCTCCCAGGGTTACGTGGCCTTACCGCCGGCAAGTATGTAACTAGGCTACCAAAATATACGTAGAAGGCTGAACCATTCCCGACCTTCCCCTGCGTCGGCACCTCGTGAGGAGCTGCGCACCGGCTCCGCGTACGCGTGTGGCGGGCTAGGTGCTGCCTATACCCCACACATCCCATACATATCCCAAAAGACTAAAAACCTACCTGGGCGGTCATTCCTCCCCTTAGGCCTTTTCTTGGATGCCTGACCACGTGGGTACTTGATGAATTAAATGTGATATATGACTATAGTGGCCAGTACTGACTGGCCTTACATGTCCAAAAAGCCGGCTTCTTCAGTTTTGAAGCTGCCAGTGTTGCCAGGTTGGTTAAGACAGGCATGCCAAAGAGACTCCTTTGCTTTCGTTATATACCCTTTTAGATGAGATCTACAATTTGGACTTGTTTCAGTTTTGTGTCTAAGCGGGTTGTAGGATTATGTCATAATACCCATGTTGTAAGCAATATAGTTCGTCAGACCTATAACTGACCCGTTATCAGAAACCCTTTAGAGCCCATAAGGCTTAAGTTTCGATACGTCCTTCCAATCACGGTCAGTATGACAGTATGCTTGGGGCGATGTTGCGTTTGTAGCCTGCTTTCTTCTTGCATGCTACCTTTCCCATTCAAGCAAGTTGAGGATAATAAGACGTGTGTTCTAAAGACCCTGTCCGCCACAAATACTTTTCTCCAGGACCGGCGTATAAGTAGAGTATAGTACAAGCAGGATAATAGAGCTGCAACCCGAATTGCAGCCTGCATGCCAATATTCCTCTGATTTGTCGAGTCATCAAGGACCGAAATCGACCTTCAAGGTGGTTTACTTCAGTAAATTATGTACCATGATCTACCGAGATGTACTATAGTATGCCACCAACATTGGCTTGCTGTGTGTGTCAATTCTCGGTGTCGCCGTTCACGCTGACTCTAAAAACGCGCACAAGTGAAACTTCGGATATGATCACCAGGATAGTCTTTGCTTGTCTCCGGTTCTCAACATCAAATTGCAGACCCATGGTCTTTCGACCTACAGTAGGTAGTCACCTAAAATTGGGCTGAGGTCAAGGGAGCAGTCAAAGGCTTTGAGTCACAAGGGATTTCAGAGTTGAGTCAAGTTCTACTACTTCCGGTAAGCCATAATCTACATGTATCACTATCACCTCAATCTGCAAGTCGGAACGAAGAACTACAGGAGTTTGAGCAACACTTCCGTGTCCCTAGGATCGCGGGCTCTTCGGTGCGATCGGGATTGAGGATTTAGGGTTTAGAGTTCTGGGTGGCAGGCCTGGGGTTCTGAATTCGTGTGTGCCATGGGGTGCATGGTCCCGGATTTAGAGCTGCGGCTTCAAGATTGAGGGTTTTCCGGGGTTAATGAAACGTCGCGTCAGTTTGGCCTGCTTTGGGCTGTTCATGATCTCCTGTTTGCAGCGGCAAAAACTTTACAACCCCACACCTTAACCCTGAGACCCCAAACTTTAATCCCTAAATCTAAGGCATAAACTCCCCGTGAAGAGTGTTCAGGGCTCATAGGGTATGTCCCCACCCCCAGTCTCAGAGTATTTGAGCGTGATCCTGCTTAAAGGTTACCCTGGACCCAGTACCTTTCGGCATGCACTGCCACCACTGTATGGGAACCTTTTAAGACTCTACATAGGGGTCAGCGTAGCATTCAAGTAGCAGGATTCAGGGCTTGTATCAAAATGCCAAGCGTTAGGCAATGTAAGGCAACGATCAAGGCTACAACTTGGGCGGCCTTCGTACACCTCACAACCCGGATCAAGCCGGGTAAGATCGATACTACAGCCTCCTTTCAAAGACTGAATTCAGGGTTAACTGAATCCGGGTTGAGGATTTAGGATCGGTCCCACAACATGCCACATTTCAAGCCTAGCAGGGCGTAGTGTGATAGTGAACACCTCAGGGATCACGAGACATAATAGGTACTAGGACAGCAACGGCGAAGATAAGATGACAGCTATCAATTTGTATGCGGGTAGCTACGACCGTACTTGTCACAACCCTCGAGCTGTCTTCATGGCACATCGTTTGGGCTTGCAAGAAAATGACAACGCACAGGCACTGTATCAGCACAGACGAAGCTGCGAGCCTACGAATGCCGCAAAGCTGAAACCATGGACAAGAAAAGCCCACACTAGAGGCCGGGAAGCCAAAAACCCTAACACTACAAAAGAGGAGCCTGAATAGCTACCAACTCTATTCGGTAGGGTTCGTTACTTATAAGCATACTAAAATGTGCACCAAAACTTTGTTTGAAATGCTAATGTCCCGATAGAAAGTAAATCCGCACCACACCCACTCCAACACCGTTGCAGGTGCACTTCTTCTGGCAGCCCTGGCGATTTCTTGTCTCAAGGCGGTGCCGAACTTGCACTACGGAATTCGGTGCCCTCCCAATGATGCAACGGTCTAGGGTTTAGCCTTCAGAGTGCAGGTTTTGGATGTCGGGCTCGGGTTTCCGGTTTGTCCAAGGTTTGTTCTCTGTAATGCTGAATGAAATTTGGATGCAAGGGTGTTAAGACACAGTGTTCCTGAAGTCGTCAGCTTTAGCATTCACGTTTTATGGTGTAGTTTCTGGAACCCATGGTGCAGGAGCAAAGATCAAATCTTCCAGACATCAGCTGTCCGAGATGGGATTGGGGGTGCAGGGATTTGGGGTTGATAGGGGTGTTATATAGGGTTTGAGCTGAGGGCTTTAGGGTTTGGGTCATACGGGTTCATGATGCATCCTTTCTATTTGTCGTGGCTCGGTTGTGAAAAGTGACTTGCAGCAGCAAAAAAGCTGAACTAGCATCCTGCTCTAGTCTGACTAAGATCTTAGACTCTTGACGCTATGATGATCGTTTGTTGTCTCGCTATTCTATCGCGGACTTTAGTAGCAGGGTTGCATTATCTTACTGTCGTATTACTAGACAGTGGACAGAGCTACTGCTAGTCTAGTAGGCTTTGCAAGCGTACCAAGCTGAACCTAAACCGCAAAGCCTTATACCCAGAATGCGAATGCCTAGATGAACCCTCGGATACTGGATATGTATAGACAAATCAGAGGAAAAGGTGCCCTATAAACCTTAGAACAGGGTTGCACTGGCGAGCTGTCGAGACATACCCAAGAGTAACAGGACAACTATAAGGCCAAAACGACAGCCGAACCACTTCGGTGAGGGATGGCCGGGCAAGGGGTGGGGGGGTTGGGGACCAGGTGTTGCGCATGTGTTCCTGTGACAAGTAAGTGTGCTGGAGGTCCGAGCAGCCCAGTTTTAGAAAAAGATCCGGTGAGGTGTTGAGTTGACCCGCGAGTTGGTCAAATCTAGAACGGAGCAATACGGCCATATCAGAAGACTTTAGACGCAGTGACCTCTGTCGGCACACCACCATGCTGCAACCCCTGAATGGCCCTCAATCCTGAGCAATCTCAGGTACAATCATGCCCAAAAGTATGCAGATGTGGACAATGCTGGGGTCCCCAATGGTCCGACGGTGTTGCAGTTTGGATTCTCGAGTCATTCCTGAGCATTCGGAATTCGGAGGCTTTGGCAGCTTTGGGCTCAGGGTTTGGAGTTCATTTATGGGTTGTAACTTGCAGGGTTCAATCTGGGAATGTATTGCATGAGCATTGTCAGGGTTTCCTGACCTGCAATGTTCAACTTGGTGGGCTGTGGACTGTCAGCGGTTTCTCCCATCTTTGCAGTCCCTAAACCCTAAAGCCCTCAACCCTCTCTCAACCCCCTTCTTTTGACTGTTCTTAAGATGGATCCCACTTGTTCTTGGTGGTCTCGAGCCAGAAGGGGACTATAGGGGCCTTAATAATTAGAATAGGGTTTTGTGGCCCATTATGCTATAATTAGAAGAAGGAACCCTCAAAATAGTATAGGTAATTATAAAGGCCCTAGACTATAGACCCCTATTATAGATATCTTATCGTAGCCCTTATAGACCCCTTTACAGGAACCCTAGGAACCTAGGCCCCTATAGTACCTCTTTTTTTTTTCCTACGGTTGGCTTTGCCCTGGGTCGCTCGGCAGGGTTGGCACCGAAAACGAGAGGGTCTCGTTAGTCTGAACGTAGGGGGCCTTCATAACAATTAGAATTGGGGGTTTAGGGTTTAGGGTTAGTTTTGGGGGATTTTTGATATAGATATAAGAAGGAAACCGAAAGAATAATAGGGGAAACTATTTTAAGCACCGATACTACACAGTGTCCTACTTCTTTGTGCAGTCGCACGCCTCGTAGCCATGAACAATCGTGGGATCCTCTTGGGCAGCTTCTCAACCAAGCTTGTGAGCATTACAGACCCAACTAAAGTAATGTAGAAGCCTGAATAGTTAGTATCTTCTGGTGTTCCTTATAACAAGTATACCAAAATGCAACCCGAAAGCCTATTCTAACTTATTAATCCCTATATTACCTATACCCCAACTATGTCTTGCTTACGACACGTTAAGATTTTGTTGCCTTGCTATTTTCGGCAGATAAAGATCCGGAGAGGGGCCCTTGACCACAAGCACCATTGTTAATATGGAGGCCGTCATAGTTACCTATACTATTTTGGGGGTTCCTTATTATACTTATAGTATAGTATACCCCGGTGTTAGTCGGGGTCTGTTCTATATTTGGAGTGTCGTTTTCCGCTTCTCTTCTCAATGGGCGGTTAAGCCAAAAGGGTTTGCTTGTATCAGAAGACCTTATAAAGCAACGCATCCTGACAAGCCTCCCAGATATATACGGCGGGCCGGTACTTCATTGGACCGTGGAGTAGCTTCGTGCCGGGTGCTCATTTGCTCTTCGCCAGGGCCTGCACACTCAGGATTCCGTAAGGGTTCTTGAAGGCTTGTTGGTACTGGTTGGGTGGTGTTGGCATCAAGGGCTAAGTTGACCATACTTCGCACACAACACATGCGGAACCCGTGATACTACGCAAAGCCTTTCATCATGAAATGAGGCACCAGAACAACGCAATAATCACTGTCCCGACGCCCAGAAGCGCATAGCCGCGCTCTTGCCCATGTAGGATTGATGCGCGAGCAAAGGGCTTTGGATCTATCAGTTGTAGACTCCATTCAACACCTAGTTGGCAAGTGCGACCATGTGGCTTACTTAATTGGACCTTTGGGTTAGAAGTGTCGATGCTACCAATCATGGAGATTGAAGACTTGGAGCGTGCTTGCGTTGTTAAACAAGAGTTGACATGATGGGCGTGAGCTTTCTGTTCCCGCGATCGTTGCATGAGGATATTCCCTGCCAAAGTGCAGAATGTGGAGTTCTCCAACACGCCGCGAGCTCAGTTTTTGACCAAAGACTCCAAGCCAGAAGCACGGATGGAAACTGTCAGCTACGTGCAGCTAGGTGGGTGCAACAAAAGCTGTGAACTTGTCGGCGCCATTTGGTCATTTAAACATCATTATAAGGTATTGTCATTGTTGCAATATCACAGTATAACATATAGACATATAGTAAAACTCAACATACTTTGATACAAGCAGACGGCTCAAGGGTCCAGAGAGGATTGTCCACTTTAGGATTGCAGGACATATTGCTTATGGGGTTCAGATTTATTTCGGTGCTACTTACCTTCTTCGTGGGGTTGTTTTTGCTTGATGTTGAGTTTGCTTGGTGTACGAATTAATTCCTTCAAGGATGTTGTGTTGCGGCATAATGCAGGGGTCCAATACTTTGTAATAGCAACCCCTTATGGTGAGTAGAAGTATAGTACAATATGCCCCACAACCCTTTCTAACTGTGAAGGCCTACGTCTAGTCCAGCATGCTCCTTCAGGCTCTTGCGCAACCGTCAGTCTCATACAGCCCACCCCTAATTCCCCAAACTCTGATCCCAACACTCCTAAAAACAGGCACCCTTACAGGAACCTCTATAAAGCCCTTCCGAAGCCGACAAACGACAAAGACTCCGAAGCGCAGGTATGGCCTTGCCGCAAGTGGTCATCGCTATCCGGCGCTTCACACAAGGAGTTTGCGCTAACGGGGGTTTTCGGGCAAATAGGGTTCATAGGGTGAATGTGGGTTTATGATTATAGGGCTCTGCGGGTTTACAGGCAATGGCGTCAATACGGTTCCTAGGGTTTTTTCGGGTTAATAGGGCTTCTGGGGTTTATAGGGTTCATAGGGTTCTTTTGGGCTTAAAGGGTTCATCAGGTTCTGTTGGGTTTTTAGGGTTCAAAGGCTGTTTGGGATTTCTAGAGCTCCTCGGGTTTACAAAGTTCACAGGGTTCTTTGGGGTTGATAGGGCTCCGAGGGTTTATAGGGTTCTTTGGAGTTTACAGGCTCCTACTGAAGGAGCAGGGGACTTAGTAAGTTGGTTATAAGTAGGGTTATAATCAGGGTAACTCCATTTAGGGCACTTATAACTCTACTTATAACCTACTTACTAAGTCCCCTGCNTCCTACTGAAGGAGCAGGGGACTTAGTAAGGTGGTTATAAGTAGGGTTATAATCAGGGTAACTCCATTTAGGGCACTTATAACTCTACTTATAACCTACTTACTAAGTCCCCTGCCCCTTCAGGTAGGGTTTATAGGGTTTGTTTGTAGTACTTTCGACAAGGAGCTGTGCTGAGGTGGTTTCCCGACTTGGCGACGCGTAACGCCAAGCCTTGAAAACATAGCCCCTGAACGGTGATCTTTAGACGATGCACCCTCAAGCCTCAAACACCGCAGGACCATGAAATCCTGAAAATTAAAGCCAGGAGCCATCAGCACCCTCGAGCCATGCTCTCCAGCAACCTAAAACCACACGAAACCCTAAACTCGAAGCCTTTTGAATCTAAACCTTATATGAAGTAGGGTTTATATTACCGTTTTGGTGAGTGTAGATAGGCCTCCTTCTATATTGGTGAGTGTATATATTGGGTTTTATTGTGGGGATACATCCCCAAATCCGAAGATCCAAGACAGTGAAGCCTTGAACTCGAGAACCTACATCCTAAACTTCCAATATAGGGGCCTAAAATTAATACCTATACTATTGTGGGGGTTCCTTATTAGTATTATTGTATGTATAACGGGCCCCAAAACCCTATTCTAATTATTAAGGCCCCTATATTCACTTCCAAACTCTAGATCTGTCCTCAACTCGAAACCCAGCAGCAAGAACTTCATATTTGCACGAGGACCAAAGAAGGCTTGGCTTTGAACTTGGAGGCGACATACAACTCAGGGTTTAGGGTTCAGGGCAGACGGTCTTGATCGTGGTGTTCACCATTTGTGGCTTTACCCTAAACCCTAACCTAACCGTACCCTAAAATCCGAAGTGGCTTTATAGGCGCCTGTAGGGGTTAATGCCGGCTTCATAGGGTTTGGGGTTGAGAATTTGGGCTGCAGGCATGAGATCAAACACTATTTCCTAGGGTACTGTAAGGCTGCAGGGTTTAAGGTTTAGGAGGTTAGATCTTCAGTGCTTGATCCCGTTCGAATAGTCCAGGCTTTGTTTAGTACATTGTTCAATCAATCTGCCTTCGACATGGAACCTCGACCACTCACCTGCGAGTACCCGAAACCACAACATCAAATACAAATCCAAATCTTAACAACCCCACATCACATAACTGAATTTCGGATCGAGACCCTCCTCCATACTCTAAGCCGACGAACCGAAACACTAAAACATCCATCCGCGATTTTAAGCAAAGCCAGCTGTTCCAAAAACCCTTATTCAAAGTCCGCGATCCCAGTGGCCCAAAATCCTACTGAAACCTGTGCACCCTCGATGCTCAACCGTAAACTCGCAAACCATAAATCCCGCCCGAAATTTGATCCTGAGCCCCATCTACGTCCATATGCCCCTCAACTCCTAAGTTCTAACCCCAAAAGAGCCCTAAGCCAAAACACTAATGAACAGGTATCCCTGCAGTACCGCCTCCGATTGGCCGAGGCGTCTCGGAATTTTAAGCACGGTGGGGGTTTAGGGCTTCAGGGTTTAGGGGCTCGTTATACAAGGGAGCAGACCAGGGCCGTATAAGGTTCTGGAGGGATTTTTGATCTTGACAGTAGCTCGTAGACTCCCAGTATTTCAGCAGAAAACTATACCTCGGGCTCAACTGCCTTCAACGGGTCATGGCCTAGTTTGGGCCCCAAAAGTAACAGGACGTTATTTCAGGCCAGGACCATGTAGAAGCCTGCATAATTGCCAACGACATTGCTTAGGGCTCCTTAACATTATTGTACTACTATACCCCAAATCCCTGTTATAGTCCGTCCACTATTAGGAAACTTATACCTAACCCCAGTTATAACTACCAATGAACCTCTAAGTAGGGGCTTGAAAGGTTGCAGGCGTTCGAGCTGCAGGCAGAAGAACGACTGTTCGTAGGGCTCAGAGCTTCCGGGTTTCGGGGTTCCTTTGCTGATCGGAATTGCTGCATGGGGAGGGAGAAAGAGAAAGAGTGCAGGAAATACAACTGGATGAATAAGAACAATGTATGTATGTATGCATGCATGCATGTAATTACGTATATACGTATTTATGCAGTCATGTGTGTACATACATCATATACACGTACATATACATGTACATATACATACACATATACATGTATATGCACATGTACATATACATATATATTGTACATATACATAAACATAAATATAAACACAAACAGATACATATACATATACATATACGTATACGTATACCTATACCTATACATAAACATATACATATACATATACATATGCATATTGACATAGATATACATATACATATACATGTACATATACATACAGATATACATATACACATACACATACACATGCATATACATATACATATACATATGTACATATACACATATACATATGTACATATACACATATATACATATATACATATATACATATATACATATATACATATATACATACAAACATACATACATACATACATACATATATACGTGTATACATATATACATATATACATACATACATACATACATACATATATACATATATACATATATACATATATACATATATACATATATACATACATACATATATACATATATACATACATACATACATACATACATACACACATACATACATACATACATATTTACATATTTACATATTTACATATTTACATATATACATATATATATATATATACATATTCGAATGCGGAGAGAGGCAAAGAAGAGATAAAACAAGTTTGCAGGTTTGTGGCCCTGGTTTCAGGTTCTTCTGGACACGTCGAGCATTTTCCCAAACCAACCCCGCATCATGCCCTTGGCGACGATGCTCAAGCTCGGAGTAGAGATCACGCACTACCTTTCAGACGTTTGAAAGAGTAGATATCGACAACGCCCTTGCAGTGCCCTTCAAGGACCCTCATCGCTACACGTAAGAGGGCCCGATTCCTAGCAACTCCAACATGAGCCTAGACCCCCCAACTACCCTCTAATATACCCCAAATACCCATAATAAAGGGCCATGAGGGCTCTGTGAAAGGGCCCTTGGGGGGGTCCTGGAGGTGGGCAAGCTTTACACGGAGTTCAATGTGGACTTCCAGGCGGCACGGGCAACAAAACTGTTCAGCTTTCAGTTTGTTGTTGGACCCAGGGTTTCGGATTAGCCGCCGTATTTTAGGTTTACGGTTCAGGAACAACTCGAGTTTCAAAAGGCATCACAGGGTTCGTACGTCGGCGTGATGCACGTGCATTGTGGATCACCACCTACGCCTAAACCCTACTCCTACCTACACCTTCCGATGTGGTTCCTTTTTCGAATTAACGTACCGTACAAGTCACTGTTGTCTGGGCCGTAGAACACGGAAGGAAGGTAACAAACAATAAGCTCACTGCAATTTAGGGTCAGGCAATCCCCTCGTAAGCCCTTTCTTCAGCCGTTG
This sequence comes from Symbiodinium sp. clade A Y106, assembly GCA_003297005.1. NCBI lineage: Eukaryota > Dinophyceae > Suessiales > Symbiodiniaceae > Symbiodinium > Symbiodinium sp. clade A. Next base: position 65,576 of record BGNK01001653.1, on the reverse strand, counting down.
AATCAACCCCCGGCTTCGTACAAAACCCAAGCCAGCAGAGCCCTTGTGGGTGTCCCGAAGCCGACGGAAACGCAGCCAGTTTCCTCGAAAGTTGCGGACACTTTATCTCAGGTTGGTCGGAGCCCCACAGACCTTCTTAGCGGTGTGTTTTCGGTTCAGGGCTTAAGGTGAAATCTTACATGCCCTGAAAAAGTCGAAACCCAGCTTTTGAAGTCAAGGTTTGTTTAAAGTCGTAGCATGAGCCGTAAAACCCTCGAAGCTTTACAAGCTTCGCTAAATTCCCGAAACCTTTGAAGCCGAAAACCTTCGCAGCCCTGATAACCCTTGCATTTGGAAGACATGGAGTTCCAAGGGGTGAGTGGCTAAGCATTCAAGGTTACAGGATTTCATGCTTTACGGTTTTGGTTTGCGAGCTCTTGGATTCAGGGGTTTTGGGTTGACGGCTTTGAGGTTTAGGCTTCAAGGCTTAGGCTTGCGGAGTTCAGTGTTGAGGGTTTAGGGTGCCTCCATGCGACAGAAATGTTTCAAATCGAAACCCGATGGACCGTAAACCCAAATGCCCCAAGCCCAAGTTCCTTAGCCCTAAACCCCTAGCCTCAGATCCCAAACACCTAACCCTAAACCCCTAAACCCTAAACTTGCCATAAACCCTTAACCCCTAATACCCTTTTTCTGCTAGGATTTCTTCGTCAGTACCATTCGGGACACTCTGATCAAGGCCGTCTCGGGGGCTGGGTTCTCGTTTCTTTTGTCCGGAGGCTTTAAACGATTACAAGATTCCAAAACTTTTAGGGTATCAGGCTTAAGGTTTACCTGGAGGTTCATGGATAGTTATAAGTGGGGTTATAAGTAGGGTAACTATAGTTAGGAGCCCAAACAGGGGTTTACGTAGAACCCTACTTATAGCTACCCATGAACCTCCTAGTAGGGTGTGGTAATGTTACTTTGGAGGCCGGATGGCTTCTCTGTCTGGAGAATTACACGCGTTTCAGGGGCGAGGACTGTCAGGCTGATACAACTTGGACTGTGCCCTGATCTGGGCTTTGGAGTACCATACTTTAATACTTTTTCTTAACAGAACCCTTATGAAATAAAAGTTTATACTTTTTTCTGCCTGGTTACTTAAAAGCCCAGGTATTATCAGTAATCACTGGCAAATGGGTGGTTGTCAAAATTGAGGTCCCTGTTTGCGTCCTTAATATAATACGGCACCTAATATTTAGGGTACCCAAAAAGGGTTCATAATTTTGACAACTCGTCAAATATACACGAATATTCTATAGTAGCATGGGTATACTTCTCTCGCTGTTGCTGCTTTTTTTTGCCTATGAAGACTTGTGCCATCAAGCTGCCCGAAGTCTTGAATCCTTCCTGGGCACTTCCTGGAGCATCAACTTGCCTTTTGTCTACGGTCTGCGGTTCGGGGACTTCAGTGAGCTACTGGCAGCAGTTTCAGCAAAGCACAACAACCCCCCCCCCCCCCCCNCTCTTCGCCTCTGGGGTCAGTCGGTGTCTTGTTTTGGCGGTGTGGGGGTTGTGCTCTTATGTGCAGCTTTCGGGCCATTTAGAAAAAAACACCACACCCCCCCCCCCCCCCCGGCAATATATCGGAAAAAGGATACGCGGCGCGTAGCCGGGCGACCCTGAAGCTTCCAAAAAACTGTTGCCGTGTGTGGCGCCTGGCGAAATTTGCCTGTCGCTGTGACTTACATGTAGAAATATGCGCGTATATGATGGTAGTATGTGTACTTATAAGTGTTTACACCCCCAGATTTAGATCATGACCTTTATTACTGTTTCGTCGTCGAACCTTGAAGATATGCAAGGCGCTGCGGAACCTCATTGAGCCTCAATGTGCGTTGTTTTGCTATCAGCACTGGGGTGTAGGGTGTCTTCGAATTCGAGTTTGCAAGCTGGGTTTAGGGTTCAGGGTTAAGGCTTTAGGGTTTAGGGTTTAGGGCCGAGAGGTGGTTTTTAGCATAAGGGTTGATGGTTTGGGAAGGTACCCCCCCCCCATAACAGTACCTAGGACCCTTTCAGAATTAGGGGTCATCGTGATTTTTGTGCAAGGTAGCTGCTGATTACGAGGCCTACCAGCTCTGGGATCAGAGGAAGCAGGCGCAGCAATGGGGTTTATGGTTTTAGGGTTTAGGGGCGTTGGGAGCTTCAGAAAACTTCTGTCTTGCAGAGTCTCGATCACCCCGATTCACAATCTCATTGGCTTCCCTCTGCCTTCTAAACCCTACACATCCCTCAACTTACAAACCCGCAATATTACAGCCAGTGTCGAAGATCCATTATAAACACCTCTTAAATTTGGGGTATGTGCCGTAATGTAACTGCGGTCTTTTGGTTTCGTTGGGTGCGTTGCCTTATTGAAAGGTCGGCGATCAGATGCAGTCTGAAGTGAACGCCGTCCTGGGCCGAACGTGCGTCTCTCGGTATCATGACTTGCTCAGCTTCTGAGGTCAAATGAGAACCCCAGAGTGCTGTAAGGGTTTCTGGTTTAGGGTGTTGGGTTGACCAGCACCCCCCAACTACGTTCTATTGTACCCTAAAGACCCACTATTAAGGGACCCCAAGGCTCTATTAAAGGGTGCTGGGATAATCCCCAAACCCGCAATCGTAGAAGCTTTGTATTCGTTCGTTGGCCATCGTCGCCTGCTCAGTCCTTTCCACAAAGATTGCATCCGTCCTTGTTAGGTGACGTAGGGCTTAGGCGGCTAAAGAAACCCTTGAACCCCATACTCTGAATCCTAAACTGTAAGCCTTGAACCCTTAAACCAGTCCAACAAACCCTAAACCCTAAACCCTAAAAGAGAAAAGCCTTGAACCCTTAAACCAGTCCAACAAACCATTGACCTGGAAGGCCCTAAATCTCAAGGATTCATCGCAGGGCACTCCATGGATGAGAACGGGTTTTCGGGTCTGGTATAGTGGTATATACCCAAAGGCCCCATAGTAGTTCCTTTTTGGGGCTCATATTAAGAATTCTATGAGGTAAAAAGGAACTACTATGGGGCCTATGGCCTAGCTTTGGTATTACCTTCGTGAGCCTTTGGGGGTTTCCGTCTTTCATACGGCAGCTAGGCCCTGTAATGTGCGTCCTTTTCCTGGCGATCCATCTCGTAGCCAGGGTTCTGAAGCAATCAACCACGGCAGCAAGAATTTCGATTGCAATGGACAGCACAAGTACGCCACCCAGCCCCAAACAGAAATGTCTCTCACTTCACACCCCAAGCACGCTAGGCTCCAGCCCAAATGATCGATGGCGTGGCTCAAGCGCAGAATCGTTGAAACCTGACAGGTAGTTTGAGGTTTCCTGCCATAGGGTTCAGGGTTGAATTAAGGGTAAGGGTTCAAGGCTTCGGGTTCAGGGTTTGAGGCTTTTGGTTCAAGGTTTATAGGTGAAGGCCGGAGGATTCATAAATGTCGGGCGAATTTAGGGAGAAGCCGCTAAGCCTATACACTCTACAAGCCCTGAACGCAGACTCTAATGCCCGGCCCTTGGAGCATAAAGCCCTTTAAAGCAAATCGGAAGGTAGTTTTTCCATCCTTCTGCTTGCGGTGGGTTTTGGGTGTTGAAACCCATCCCGGCTGCTCACGCCATGCCGACTGATTGTGCCGAGAATGCCTTGGCGGATCCACGGCACCTGTGACCTTGAAAGGGTCTGAATTGGGGGGGGGTTTTAGGTAATGTTCGTAGGTTTTCGGAAGGAAGGTTCAAATTTATCAGGTTTGTAGTGTCGAGCTTTCGCGTCTAGGGTTTGGGTTGGGCTCCGAAGCACGAGTTTGGGTGCAGACTAGGGTTAGGGTTAGAGACTGGACGATTCCTGCTTGAGGATTCGAGGCTAATTGTCAATTCAAGGCCTGAGCACTTAGATTTGCGTTCAACCGTGCCCGGTTCGAGGTCGAAGGCTGGTTAATGGCCCTACTGACCGGTTTTTCCAGGTTTACCGAAGAGCCGCAACCCATTTTTAAAGTGGCAACATCGAAGCAGCATAGTCGAACATATGGACCCTAATCACATCTCGACCACGATCCCTTATGGTCACGATCAGTGAGTGCGGGCCTAACCTGCGGCCCTTTATAGGCAGTCGCCCATGTTTAACTTTAGGTTTCTGGATACATTAGACAGTAGCTTCAAGGCTCCTGTCTCAAGGACAGATCTGAACCTTTACCGTGGTTGCCATCAGCTGTTTCCAGAGTTGTAGAGCACACACGCTGCCAAGCCGGGGCTGAAGCCCTACGGAGGCCTTTCGACGAATGGCAGCGGAAGACCCTGGATACCTAAAGCCTATAATGATACTATATAGGCTCAAAAGAACCCACAGTCTTAGCCTATAATGATACTATATAGGCCTTGAAAAGAAGCCCACCGTCTTAGCCTATAATGATACTTTATAGGCCTTGAAAAGAAGCCCACCGTCTTACCCGGCATGTCCTCGTTGATAAGGGAGTGGTTCATCTCCGCCCTGGAGCAGAGGTTTGCGCAGCAGGAGGCCACAGTGGGTCGGGAACGGTTGGGAGTTTCCGAAAATTAGGGGTACCTCATTTTGGGGTCCTTATAATAAGGATCCTACTAGCTAGGATACTAGATTAGGGTCCCCTATTTTCGGAATCCCCCTTGCGGTCAAGAGAGCATAAGGCTGTCTCAACAAGTTTGGTTGCTTTCTACATAGTTGTCCAAGACACGGGGCATGAGATCGCCATTAAGTCAAGAGAACCCTAAACCCTAAAACCCTGAAGCCCTAAAGCCCTAAACCACTAAACCCCTAAAGCCCTAAAGCCCTAAACCCTAAAACCCTAAACAAGAGACCCCGAAGACGGAGGCCGTGATCCGAAGATTGCTGGACGACCATCTCCAGATGCTTCGGTGCCCGGGGCCCTCCGTCGACCCGGGGCTCCTGGCCTGATATAGGAGGGAGTACCTTAGGGTTCCTTTAAAGGGTTACTATAAGGGTACTATAAGGGTTCCTTTAAAGGGCTCTATGAGGGCTTAGAGTCTTAGAGTTTCCGAAAATTGGGGGTACCTTATTTTGGGGGCCTTATAGTAAAGATTTTACTGTTTAGGGTACTATATTATTTAAGGAATATCTAATCCCTACCCTAAGGCTCCATAGTAGTTCCTTTTTGGGGTTCATATTTAGAATCTATAAGGTACTCCCACAAAGGAAGTACTATGGGGCCTATGGGTCTAGATACATGGTGATAAAGCCCCGTTTATGGTCCTAAATGTTATACCCGCAAATCCTATTCTCATTGTTCACACTTCTTCATTCGGTTGAGCCCTTTTCTATTTAGCGCATTGTGAGATGCTTGTGCTTAGAGTTGGGGGTTTTAAGCACTAACATGCTTGAACCGACTGTGGGTTGATCCAGCGGAGGCTCGAACAAATGGTTGCGATGGACGCTGCTCCTGGAGAAGGGGTGCCGAAGCAGGACGTCGCCGCGGAAGCGCCACTGGAGACGACCATCAAGGAGCTGTCTGCACTTCGCACATGTCAGACATGAACCCAGGTTTTTGTTGGCGTATCCTTTCATGGCTCATCAGTTCTGTGGTTGTACGTACTTCTTCAGAGAAGAAGCTTACCAAGCAACAATAATGTGTGTGTTCGCGGGGGGTTTATTCGGATCTTCATCGGGCGCTTCGATCGGAGCCGAAGCCAGCAACTGTGACTGTTCCGAGTTGGTCCAGTGTCAGAGTATATGCATCATCCTTTGCCGGAAGCCCCACCCCCCAAGAAAACAGGGTAGGACGTGCGTTAATTGGCGATGCGTTTGAAGTTTGTGCTCAGGCAACTTGGAGTGGGCAAGGTGCAATGTATTGAAACCGATGGATTACAACATTCGATGCTTTGAGGCAGCGCAGAACAGGGGCAGAACCACTCGGGAGGGTCCAGGGACCAGACAGCAGCAACAACCTTAAGGGTTTGATTCTCGAGGTTCGAGCATCGACAGCAGCATGCAAGGGTTACTGCTTAGCCATAGGCACTGCGAACGTAGGACACAGTCCCTAAAACCTGAACCCCGGAGGTAGAAGATGGCGGCAAAGACACTGGGAAAGGTCTTCCTAGCCAGAGAAGTACCACCAGCCACCGCCATGCGACAAAGCTTGAGCAGCTTAGCAGGAGACGATCTTGTTTTTGTTTTGGGGTTCCCCTAAGCCCTAACTCGAGCCCTAAAGTTCTGGTACTGTGGATCTAGTTACAGTAGAACATTTCATCAACCTAGAAAGGCACCAGCTTCGGAAGTTGTGTTGCTTGGAGATAAGTTTGTCCTCTTCACTCCGCGGTGCAGACTTGTTTACTTTTTGTCTGGAGCGCGTTTCCTGGTTTGTTCGTTAAGCAGTGTGTGGGTGTCCGATTACAGTCAGCACGGGGTCGGATGCGATTGCCCTAAGCTTAAGCCGCAGTCCTCACCACGACACGTGGGCACACACTTCGGGTTGAAGCTTTCGTGTGGTCGTAAGGTATTTCTTGCGTAATTAGTACGGTTCCAGATAAAGGCCTTGCCACGCATTTTCATCCGCATGAAGCCATGCGAGCTTCATTGTGTGACATATGGCTACCCGACATCTGCGACCCTCAGCCACAAGCCGAGGAAGCATGTCCTGACAGACATGACGGAGATGGAGGATGCCACGCGATACCGAGAGTGGGTGAAGGTGCACATCCGAAGTCTGAATAACTAGTCAGAGTATCCCCTTATATTCCACAACGGATGATACTGCAATACGTCCGGAAACCCTATATTAATCACATAGGGACGTATTTCATAGTGTTCGATTTGACTCGTGAGGCTTCAGGGCCCCACAACACTATCGGAGAAGCGGTAACCAACGGGTCACCGCGAATCCAATCTCCTTAAACAGCCCAAGCACTGCCTCGACACATCTGCCTTTGGGATTTAAATTTAGGGTTCAGGTTTAGGGTTGTACCCTAAGGTTACTAGTAAGGGCTATATACCCATATTTCAGGGGTTCAATCCGAGTCCTTGCCCCACAACGAAGCGAAAGCATCAACCCCAAACAGGCCCTAACAGAAATCTTCACCCAAGAGGAAGCATCAACCCCGAATAGGCCTTAACGCAAATCTTGACCCAAGAGGCTTAGAACATGTGAAATACCATTCCTCGAAAATCACTCGCCATCTGTCTGTTTCCATACACGCGTACATAGAGTTCCCTTCTCTCTCTCTCTATATATATATATATACATATATATATAGCTTCCACGAGCTTAGGTGCCCACCATCCAACCACACAGACCTTTTAATTTAATGCAATGGTCATTAAGCTTTTCTCAAAGCCCTGCAAACCCCGAAACGCCAAAAAGCAAAGACACTCAACCCCAAAATGCCAAACCCTGAACCTTAAACCCCCAAATCATGCACCCCTCTAAATCCTCGTCCCCCCAAACCCTAAACCCTAAACCCCTAAACCCTAAAATTCTGAACCCTAAAATTCTGAAATTCAACCCTGAGCCCGAGCCCTAAACGAATAAAGGCCCCGAGCAACCATAAAACCCTTCAACACCAAAGCAGAATATGTAATAGGGTTTAGGGTTTAGGGAATAGCATATAGCACAAGCTAAAACTAAGATGTGAAGCAACCAGAAGCCCTCAAAAGGGTCCCCTGGATGTTTGCGTCGCCGTCGTCGTCATCTTGAACTTCGTCTGCATGGCCGCATGGACCCAAGAAGTTACTCGGCAAAACTTAGGGTTAGGCTTCAGGCTTTTAGGGTTTAGGGGTTAAGGTGTTCGTAGCAGGATAATTCAATTATTTCTGTGATTTGAGTTTGCTTGCCTGGCCGGTTCGAGAAAAAGGGAGGCTTTGTCGGATTTTGGGAGAAGTTCAGCCACCTAAGCCTTCAAAACCTACTGTAGAGGTCGGAACAGCTACCTATATTGTAATCCCGAAAAACTAATGATGTAACCCGAAACCCTACTCTAATTACCAAGGCCCCTACATTAAACTGAAACCCCTAAACCCAGTACCCTTCTGCTGACAAGTTTAAGTTCCAATCCGAGCGCCTGAGAGTGCCCAAGCTCTGGCCTTTCCATGATGTTCCGATCTCCCTTCACTCCGGTTGGAATATACCATAGTTTCCAGAGTTTAGGGTCATTAAGATTAAGGTAATGCAGGATTTGTATCATCAACCGTAGAGATTATTTCCGCAAAATGGCTTACTTGTTGGTATTGGCGACACTTAGCGCAACCAGGCTGCGGATAATCGTTCTTAGGGCATTCTCTTTCGCCGTTATGTCAATTTACATAACAGCCTTGTCAGGGCCAGGGCGTGACACAAAAATAGCAAGAACAGCATCATGCAGCAATACTGCTGCTGATGAAGGGCCATCTTCATTCGTGCTCAGGTGGATCTGTACCTAAACCCTCAACCCAAAACCCTAGGCCCTAGACCCGAAACTAAAGCCACCTAGGTCGGCCATCAAGCCGACGTAAGCCTTGGGCTTGCGGAGCCCCGGGCGCCGAATTCCACTTTCCTGACGGCGGATCTCTTCCTGGCCGTGGACGTGGTTTTCTGCCGCTTGGGCGCGATATAAAGTGTTTGTCAGTTTTCTGGGCGTTGTCTGCTCTTTTGTCTTGAGCTTCCTCCATGGGGCTTTGGGGGTTGAACCCAAGTACCCTCGACAAGATTCGATGCTCAACCCAGAAACCTCAAACCCCCAAACCCTAAGCTTTGTCAGGCTGCATCGTAACGTCCAACGCATCCAAGGGCCCGTGTATCTAAACTTGCAGCCTAAAATGGGCTTAAAGGATAGAGGCATACACATTTACATGTACAGACATCCAGACCGGTGTATGCATAACGTGTGTAATATATATATATGTATATATATATACATATATATATGGTATTCCCCCCTCCCGGCGATGGGGTAGCATATATTCATACTTATTTTTGTGTGTTTGTACACATATAGTGTATATATATATATATATATATGTGTGTGTGTGTGTGCCCCTAAACGCCGAAACCCTAAGCCTGCTTGGCATTGTCGTGTTTCGCGTGCAGTGCAAGTGTGCAGGGTCTGCAACAATGTTGCCTACGTCGGGTTATGGATTTCGTCCCGGATCATGGCTCCGACTTGTTCGTAGAAGCACACAAGCCGGACCCCCACCCCACCACACCCCCAAAGAAACACCGACTAAAAGGATTCGGACTACAGCGCAAGGCTCCATCTACGTCCTGGACGTCCTCGTGCGCATGCTGGTGCTGAGGAGGGAGTGGCTCTACGATGAGGTGGACGGATTCATGCTGGCCTCCTTGATCAGCATCGTTTTGCTACCTTACCAGGACCCTCCCTGTACCCTTACTAAGTTCTATGGCCCGCAGTAGTCGGTACTTAGGTAATGGTCTCGTGACCTTCGGTTGCGTTAAGGGGACTCCAGGAGACTATGGTGATGTGGCATTGCATGGTGGTGTAACCCTTCTGGTCATTAAGGTGTCGGGGCAGTTGTAAATGTCAGTATAGCTCAATGTAACCCTAGGCCTGGGCATCCACACTTAAAGCGGACCTTACAGCTGGGCTACAAGTACAGCCGTCATCTGAAGGTTTACGAATGTCTTCGATCTCATCCTTGTGCTGATTCACGTGCTTGAGATCGCGCGGGGCTCTCAGTTTGCTAAGTGTGGGCTCGAAAGTTTCTTGGATTTCAGGGTTCAACGGTGTTAGGTTTTCTGCCTTAGGGCTTTAAGAGACCCGAAAATCGAAAACTCCTTAAACCCTGAAGCTGTGGAATTTCAAGTCTTGAGGCCTAGAGCTTGGAGGTGTGGGTTTGAAGGGTCACAGAATGCCGAGGTAGTCTATACCGTCGGCCCTGAAAGGCCCTTCTAGGGGTTTTAGGGGTTTTGGGTTTGGGGGTCTGGGGGTTTAGGCGTTTTGGGTTTGGGTGTATATCATGTTGGTATCTGGCCTTTCGGAATCCCTTTTGGACTCTACGTCGCATGCTGGCAGTTTGTTGAAATGTGGGTGCCAGGGTGTACTTGAAGGCTCATGGGACTTAGTAAGTAAGGTTATAAGTAGGTTATAATTAGGATAACCCCACTTAGGGGACTTATAACTCTACTTATAACCTACTTACTAAGTCCCATGATCCNAGGCTCATGGGACTTAGTAAGTAAGGTTATAAGTAGGTTATAATTAGGATAACCCCACTTAGGGGACTTATAACTCTACTTATAACCTACTTACTAAGTCCCATGATCCTCTAAGTAGGCCTTTGTTCGGAGGGTTCAGCCTTTGCCCCTGTCGCCAGCAGGCACTGAACAGACCAGCACCCGCAATCCTAAAGGGTATCCAGTGACGGGGCCGCATGCGCCGGGGCTTTACGTAACACAGGGGCCTTAATAATTACCTATACTACTGAAGTGTGGGGGTTCCTTATGATAGTTATAGTAGAACATCCCCCAAAACCCCATCCCAATTATTAAGGCCCCTTTTTTTTGCTATAAGGTTTTCGGCCAGAGGGCTTTGCGCCTTTCGAGGCTGAGGCCTTTCAGGACATGCCGAAATTCAAGGGCACAGATTGCCAGACAGATTCGACGTTGGGATTCAGGAGGAGTTGATCGTGCGGCTATGAAACATGTAAAACTTATATACTTATACAGACACTCAGTATAAACGACAAGCGCGCATCATTATAGTAGTCCTTAAGGCCCTTTATAAGAGCCCTTCAAAGGAACCCCAAGCCTTAATTATTGTTATTGGTGCCTTGGTAGCTCTGAGTACGGGACGAAGCCCGAAAGACTAAAGTGCTAAACCCCGAAGCTCCGAAGCTACTGAGTGCTGAAATACTGGGTGCCGAGGTTGGCAAGCAGTGGCAGCGCATACCAACAGGCGCTTTTGTTTAAGGGCTTATGTTGGCGTAAGGAGTCTGAACATGAGATATCGGCTGGAAGTGTAGGGTCTATTAGATTCAGTGCTTTCTGTGGATGCACCGGGCTCGTGCGTTCTTTGCGGTTCATGACTCCGAATCTGAGCTGGGCTTCTACACAACTATTCAGGCTCCTTCATTAACTCGCATGTGTATTATATATAACATTATATATATAGATATATATATATATATATAGATATACACACATGCACATACACATACACATACATACATACATACCTACGTACGTACGTACATACATACATGCACACATACACATATACGCACATGCATGCATGCATGCGTACATACATACATATCTGTATGTATATATGTACCTGTGTATGTATATGTACATGCTCATTGGTATGTATACGTATATGTGCATGCACATGTATGTGTACATGTATATGTATATGGATGTATATATGTATATACAGATACACGCATGCACACACACACACACATATATATATGTCTACATATAATGCATGCATTAAACATGTATTTAGATCTTTATATAAACTTGTATCAGCGGCCTGACAGCGGCCTGAGGGGAGTGTTAAAGTCTGGTTTGCCTCCGGAATATCGTAGGCCTTGCGGCGAGAAGCCTCGAGCCTTGTCCTTAGAAGGGTTTTGGGGTTAGGGGTTTAGGGTTTTGGGGTTAGGGGTTTAGGGTAGGGGTCGGAGGAATTACTAGTACTATACCCTCACAGCCTTATCGTCCCGAGTCTTCTGGTGATAAAGTGATCATGAAGAGTATACACCAAAACCCTCGCAGCCACCATTAACTAAGGCCCCTCTACTACCCAGACAGCCCTGAACGCATTCCCTCTCAACCCCCCGTACCCTACCTGAAGTTCCCATTTCATTATACCGAGTTATGCCGTAATGTGTCCCAAGTCCTGTTTCTAGTTATTGAAGGCTCTGTATCACCTGGTTGGGCGCGAGCCTTGAACCCCCTCACGCGAGATCGAGATCCATGAAGTCTGTCTCCCGCAGCACCAAGCATACTTCACCAAACCCCAAACCCGCGAAGCAGCCATACCGAGCAACGCAGACATGTACAGTTTTGGGGGTTGTCAAGTTGTTTTGGGGGTCTTTCAAGTTGTTTTTTGTATGAGTCCGGCTGCGCATAATAGAGATCATGTTGGAGAATCTTAACTCATCGTGATCACCCCACGTCCTGCGCCATACACTCACCTCACAGCCTGTTGGTTTTCCCTGAATCGCAGCAGGTTAGTGCTCTTCGCATTTGGAAACTTTTGCGGCTGGTGCTCACCGTTCGAATCATGAAGACTGCTGCCTGATTGAAATTCTGAAGCAAGCACCTAGACCCTCGAATGTAGTTCCTTTAGAGCGGCACTTTCGGATCCAGAAAGCGGTAGTTCTCGACATTCCTCGACATCTCCGTTTCGCTACGGATTTTTCGCATTAACAACGAGCCGCGTAGCCCAGTAAGAGCAAATTGATGAATTTTCAGCATCTTTGTAGATTGGACATGTCAATAATGTTGATCATGGTACCTCAGGTTCAGCAGCCGACCCACCTTCTCTCACATACGTAGCCTGTCGTAGGATACGCGCAGGAACCAAAGTTGAGTTTTAGAGACCCAAAGAGCCAGCCTAGTTAGAGTGTAGTCGTCTGCAACCAATGTGCAGCCCGTCCTGGAGCAGAGTGTAAGTCAGAAACGCCGACCTGAACCGTGGTCATCGTCATACCAGATCTCAGTGCCTCTTGAAACGGCTTTCCTGTTGATTGGATGCACGGATTTCCGTCGCATGATAAGCATTGTCCGTTGTGTGTATGTGTGTTACCCTTACCAAGCCCCGATGGCTTTCGAATCGCTTCGAATGAGATGAAAGTCTCAGCACAGATGGCAATGTAGGGGCCTTAATAATTAGAACAGGGCTTTGGGGTATATTATACTAAGATTATACTATAGTTATAATAAGGAACCCCCCAAACCCTGTTCTAATTATTAAGGCCCCTACATCATGTCGGAAGTCCGAACTTTCCAATGGTCCAAGTGCAATCTGTAAGATTGTCCACCAAAGCCCTGAGGACGTTGCCGTTCTCGAAGGCCAAGACTAACGTAGGAACCTGATTAAGAAACCCTGGGCCTAGGACCCCCCAAAATCGTAGGGTTCATATAAGGAACCCTAATAAAGGCCCAAGGCCTAATCAGGTTCCTACAGTAGAAGCGAATCATTAGACCTGAACGGCAGCAGAGGTGAACTTGTTTCGGCAGCTACGTGTCTTGATCAGCGCGTGCATCTCGTCCCTGAGTGCTTTGCTCCTCAGGTGGAATTATGTCAGCAGTTGTGGTTCGGGTCATCAGCACGCAACAGCAGATGTTGGCATAGGATACTGATCACCCTTGCCCGATGTAGCTGTGCCCTCAGGATTGTTTTCCCAATCATGGCTTTCGGAGACAAAGAGAGAGCCAGAGAGAGTTAGAGCGCTGCAGTCGTATCTCCACACTGTGACCCCCGGGGACTATTGCTTAGGGGCGCCGAGACGAGGCCTCAGTCTGAGTGTGGTTACTTGTTTAGGGTTCGGGGCGGGGGGTCGCAACATTTTGTAGTTCAATGCTTCGCAAGACGACGCTTAGGCCCGGCAGAAAGAAAAGAGAGAGAGAGAGAGGACAGAGAGAGAGAGAGAGTAACCATTTTGGCTCAAGGCTCAACGTTTCAGAGTCTTAGAGCGTAGTCGAGCATCCATCGAAAGAGTAGTCTGCTCCTTTTTTCACATCCGCAGGCGATCCTGCGTCTGCCTCTGCCGCAGCCCGAGCGTCGAGTGAGCTGCCCGTGCTGCTGGGCAACGAGTCACCGACCTCTCCAGCAGCCGCAGCGAAGACGCTTCAGGCGCCAGCGGAGCTTGGGCCAGCTCGGCATTTGTCTCGTTTCATGGCCGCAAGCCTGGGCGAGATGCTGACGTGGGACACCCGTTGCCGCTTTCACGGACTAGACCAGGGGGAAATGGTAAGCTGGCTGAAAACAAACTCGTTCGCAAATTGCATAACGGGGAAGGGACTGCCTTTGGGGATGATCGTTAGGTTTGAGTTGAGTATTGGCAGGATCTTTTTTCCTCATTAACTTTTTTTTGCGTCCCAGCATCGGGGGATCATCTGCATGTTTCGGATCTTGATGTGCCAAAGAAACTTTGTAACATATCCGCCTGCCTTGTGTGACAAGGGGGAGTGAAGTGATCGCCAATCGAACATTCCTTTTGGGTATGTTGCTGACATGCAACGCCTGGGCCCTAATTTTTTGAGGCCATCTTGGCCAAGACTTACACTCCGCCTGCCATCCTCGTTGATAATTCAAACGCGCACCTTTCAGGGGGATGCCAATTCATCCGGTGTAGCCGTTTGTGTCCCCTGTCATTTATGAGAGTAGCAAAGCTCCTAACCTCCATACCGGGGGAATTTTAGCACGAAGGTCTTCCTCGCCGTATCCCGTGCAGACACTCCTGATGTAGTTGAGACTTGTAAAGCATCGGGAGCAGAGTTGTAGATGTATGGCAATGTGTTCCATGGCCCTGAATTATGGAACACCGGGGGAGGAAAACATGTGTTTCTGAGAGCGTACATACATCTTGAAATCGTCATCGTAGACTTTACGGCTGCAGCCAAATGGATGTCCTACACTCGTTTCTCACTCCCCGCTTTGAAGCCCGGGGACTTTGACCGGTCCCCATGCCCAGGAGAGCGAGAGAGAGAGAGAGAGCGCGCCCGCGAGAGAGAGAGAGAGAGAGTGAGCGACAGAGAGAGAGAGAGATAGATAGAGAGCGCGCGCGAGAGAGAGAGAGAGCGAGAGAGCGACAGAGAGAGAGAGAGAGAGAGAGCGCGAGAGAGAGAGAGAGAGAACGAGAGAGTGAGAGAGCGAGAGGGCGAGGAACATGTGTGTGTGTGTGTTTGTCTGCTCGTTGCTGTACGTCTTCGTACCTGCTTTTAGAACGGGTACTAGCAGTCTGTCTTTCTGTCTGGCTATCTATCTATCTATCTATCCGTCTGTTTGTCTTTAATGTATATAGACAGATAGATAGGTAGGTAGGTAGGTAGATGGGTAGATAGACAGACAAATCTGTAGGTTTATCTATCTTTTCATCGGTCAACCTATCTACTTGTCATTCTAGTGTGTTCTATTCTATTCCATTATAACTACCTATCCACATATCTATCTAACTGTCTATCCATCTGTCCTATCTAAGCTAACTATCTATGTCACCATCTCCCGATCTCCCTATATATCGTCCTAGCGTTCCACCTGTTTCTAATTTATAAATATGTAGGCACAGTTTTAAGTCTTTTGAGTCGATGAGTGATTGATACTTGTAACCATAACACCCACCCGAGATTCTGGTCCCTGGTTTTGATGGTGCTGCTGGAGCTGGGCTTCACGATCATTATTTGCCAGTCGCTGCAGGCCGTCAAGACCTCCAGTTCACTGGTTCAGGGAAGGGAGTTTAGCGGTTTGGAGCTTCATGGTTTTCGGCGTTTGAGGTCTTGGGATTCATCACGGACGGGGTGATTTGGTTTGGAAAAGCACAGAGGCCTGAAAACTCGATTGCATTAGACTTTGATTATAGCATTTTTTGTCGCAGTCAAAACAAAATCGATCTTGTAGCTGCTGGCAGGGTGTTCTGTTCATGTGCAGCCGCAGCAGCAGCAGCAAAAGCGTCAGAAGACAACAATAGTATTAGTAGTAGTAGTAGTGGTAGTAGTCGTAGTCGTAGTCGTAGTCGTAGTCGTAGTAGTAGTAGTAGCAGTAGTAGAGGAAGTGGTAGTAGCAGTGGTGATGCTTACTAGTGGTTTTTACAATTGCTGTTATTCGTAATATTGGCAGTAGTAGCGGTGGTAGTAGCAGTAGTCGTGGTATTCGTGCTTGTCCGAGTATTCTTGTAGCACAGCAATTGCTAGTAGTTGTGATCACAAACGAGCATGGGATCATGGGATCAGGAGTTTTTTTCCGGAAAGGAGTACATCTTGGACGAGCAGCAAGATCTGGAGACTCGAAGGGCGATAAGCGTCCTCTACGGCAGTTTCGGCCGCGCCCTGTGTCTCGGATCTGAAATCCAAGGCTGTTGTCTCGACTAGACGTTAGGTCCTGACCAGATACTTGTGAACTCCGACAAGCCCATACCCGGCTCGACCGAATTGACAAAGCCGTTTCTTAACCCTGAATCATAAATTGCCTGAACTTTAAACCCTGACCTTGAGAAACAAAGGCGCTTAGGAAGACACCGTCTGTACATTATGTATATGGAAAATTACACATACACACACACACGCATATACACGCATATATATATATATATATATATATACACACATGCATATTCATATGCATCTATATATAAAACTAGATACCATCGCCCTCTAATCACGACATATACAGACCCCTTTGTTCACCATCTATCCAAAACAATCATGCTGAGTATTGCCGACTGCCGAAGCAAAATGTTCGTTTTAAGTTTTGCTCGTAACTCCTACGGGGAAAGCCTTTCCCAGCAAAACAACCCTGCTAAATACTGATTACACGTCCATTACATCTTAGAACCAAACCCCCACAAAGCAGAATAGCCATGCCATGTATTGACTACACTTCCGGCTGCTGCACAACCAAAACATCTAAACAAAGACAATGGTGCTAAGTATAGCCTACAAACCCGCGATTCCTATGCAACTGAAACCGTCAAAGCCGAAATACTCATGCTAAGGGTTGTCAAGAATCCGGTTCACCATGCACACATGTATACGTCTATAGATGCATGCTCATGCCTACATACCTAACTACATACATACATACATACATACGTACATACGTACATACGTACATGCATGCACACCTACATACGGCGTGTGTATATATATATATATAATACATATATATATATATATATATATATATATATATATTTGTACGCATACATATGTGTCTACACAGTTAAATACACATACACGCACATATTATGTGTATATATATATATATACGTATCTGTATATCTGTACATATGTTTGCATGTGTCTACACATGCATACATATGTATGTATATATAGATAGAGAGAATGTGTGTGTGTGTGTCAGTTCTGTATATGAGTTTTAGCTTCGTGGCATTTTGTTGACGCTTGTGGGGGTATCTACCAGGTACACTGTCTTCGAATTGACCTTCTCCGGCGGATGGATTGTCAGAGTCCGACCTGTAGTCGACAATGTCAGCCACTGGTATGCCATTCCGTTCTTATGCTATATCACGTCCCGTGGCCTGCAGTTTAAGGTTTCGCGTTTCGTGCGCAGGCATGTTAAGTCTATGTGGTGTTTACAGGATCTTTGGAGGTGCTCTTGCCTGTGGGGTTTGCAGCATGCGCGGGCTGGAGCTTAGAGCCCGGAGGTCAGTCGAATTACGTTTGCGCTCTCAATGGCTTAACACCCTGCGCACACTGAACTTCACATGCCCGGCTGGGGTTTATGGCTATATTACTTGCAGCGCTGGGTTTGCAATCCTCAAGTTGTGACTTTGCCGTCGCCAGCTCTCCAAGAACCGAAACGTACATGAGGTGTTTTATAACCCTAAGTCCCAAACAAATCGTAAAGGTTCACTGGAATTTTACAAAGGTTTCCTAGATGCTCAACTGTAGTTCCTTTTTGGGATACCTGGTTCCCCTGCGAGAAGCATCTTATCCGTTAACATAGGCTTGCCGGAAAGGGGTACTCGAATTCAGGGTCTCGGTGGATCACGGGGAGTTGGGCGGGTGCTGATCACCGGACGACGTGGGCATACATACGGAAGTCCAAGCTTAAACATTGACAGGCACGTTCCAGGAATAGGGTCCTCCCTTATCGGCAACGCAGGTCCTGGGACGAGAATACAAGTTCACTGTCCCTGAACCCTAGAACCCCTACAACCCTGCTTTTAACCGCTTTTACCCCTAAACCTTGCCATATCCACCCTATATAATGGAGCAGACGGAAAAGAGCTTTCAAACAACCAAATTTTCCGTGGAGCCTTTGGTCACAAGGATCGTGGTCTTTGCCGTGACCAGGATCGTGACAGCCATCTTCCTCAAGGCCAACCGTAAACAACTCCAAGCCCCAAACCCCAAAACCCTAAACCAGAAGAGACCCTAAGCCTTCGACCCTAAACCCCAAACCCCTCGACCCGTAGCCATGTTGGTATCGGCTGGGATAGACTTTCCTCCTTGTTTTCTGTAAAGCCCGAATTCTACCTGATTTTGGGGGACTGTTGAAATCGTCACCTAGGTTCCTATAGCATATCGTATTTCTTAGGTTGTCTACGGGCTTAGAGATTGCCCTGCCCTGAACCCTTAAACCTAACCCCAAACCCTACCCCAAGGCGTTGACCTTTAAAGCCTGTCTGAATCCCAAACCCTTAAACAAAACCTAAGCCCCTAAAACCTCTAAACCCTTCCGCCTACACCCCAAACCCTTGAACCCGAAACTCTAAACTCTCAAACCTGAATGAACCGTAGAGAAAGGAGACATTGGCCAATGCAGCGAACGACGCTGCGTTGCAGCTTGCGGAGACGAAGCGGATGGCCCGAGGATGGCGCGGGGAAGTTGGGCTTTAGATTTTTGGGTTTGAGCTCCTCTTAAGGATTCCCTTTAAAGGGCTCTATATAGGGGCCTTAACGATTGGAATAGGCTTTTGCGGACTATAGTGCTAGAACTATGGGGGGGCGCTGCAAGAAGGCGCCTCAAACGGCAATTCAAGCTTCAGGGCGGGTATTTTCTACTCGAAGGCTTTCAGCTTAGAGTTCGGCTCGGGTTTGAGATTCTTGGATGTAGGGCTTTTCGGGGTTTGTGTACGGTTCACTGGTTTTTAATAAGTTTAAGTCGTTGGGGTGTTTGGGTGGTGTTGCAGGGGCTTCGGCCAAGGGTTTCAAGCAACTTGCGGCGTGGCTACCACAAAAAAGCTACATGTTCAAGAAATTATTATTATTATTATTATTATTAATTATTATTATTATAGAAACACACCATAAACAAGGCAGCATTCTTCTGGTACATGTAGATCCTGGGGACGCCCAGGGTGCAGAAGCTTTCACTAGGACCGGGACAAGACCCGGCCGGACGCAAGGAAAACCGAGATTATATAGGTTTTAGGGTAGTTTTGGCGGGTTACAGGCTATCAGGTTCGATGGGATTGGGGAAGGCTTCTCAGGCGATGCTTCAGCTCTGTAGAGTCATGCAAAGCATGATTCTGGCTGTGTATTGCGGGGTGCAGATCCAAATTCAGCGAACTGCAGTTTTGTCGTTTGCAATTCCGACGACCTGTAAATCGCGAGTCTGCATTGCGCCGGGAGATCTGGAAGCCATTTCAAACTTGAGGGTTCAGGTTTTAGGGGTAGTTTCTGTTGTCGTTTTTGGATCAGAGCAGCATCGGCCTTGCCTACCTGGAACTGCCTGAACCCAAAGGGCTGAAACCCTAAAGCAACCTCACTAAGTATCCGTCAGCACTCCCTGTATCTAAGAACAAGAAGATTCATGGGCCTAACTGCTTCCTTGCCGAGGCCTTCAGAGCAAGTTCGAGGAGCTCTTCCGTTCTCTTGATGGCGATGGAAGCGACTCCATTTCCTTCAGCGACGCTGTGCTGAGATCCAACTCCACAAATTCTGGGCCAGGGACAGGATGAGTTTGGCCGTAGACGTGATTTCAAGCATCATCAGGCTTCTTCATGGGGCATTCTGCATGAAGCGACATCGGAGCTTCTGGAGACCCCCGGAACTCCTACGCAGAGATTCTACACTCTTGCAAAACCGTTCTGCAGACATTCTAAAACGCCTCTATCGCTCTAAGGCCCTCAAAAACCATCATCCTCTGAAATCCCTATAAAACCCCTAAACCCTGAACCCGGGACACTGAGGAATTCAGCACGGCCATGAGCTACCCGAGCGTGCAGCAGTCTCTCTGAGTGATTTTGGGAGACCTTTTTTAGTGGTTTGGCGTTTAGGGTTTGGGGTTTAAGGATTAGGGTGTTTAGGGGTTGAAACCTTTTTGTGATGTGGCGTTTTCCTAGTAGCTGAGTAGGTAGCCTTTAACCGTTTGGGGTTTATACAACTTTACCATAATTGAAAAGTTTAAGGATCCGGTTCGGAATTTTGGGGTTCTGGGCGCAGGCTACACTGTTTACTGTTTGTGGGGTCTGGAAGGGTTCCCTGAGGTATGTATACGGGTTCACTTTAGCTTTGGGTTCCATGTGCAGGTTTAAGTTTTCAGGTTCTGGATGTCGGTGCCATGTAGGACTACGGAAAGCCACAGTCTGGTAAAGCCAACACCATAATTATGAAACAGCCCTCATATTTTTCCCCACATGTTAAACCTTTTTAATGACAATGTTGTAGCGATCACCCGAGAACCTTACAGTAGTTGTGTCTCACTCAACAGACCTCGAACCACAAGCCTCGCCTGGATCGTCCGAGTGTGAGCGCCGAAACCCCATAAGCCACAAGCCCGAAACCCTACACCCTCGCACAGAGCAAAACTATACTGTAGTTGTCTAAATAATTGCTGATGCTATTGTGGGGGTTCCTTACTATATTTACAGTATAATGGGCCCCCCAACCCTATTCTAATTATTAAGGCCCCTGTATTACAGAACCCTACTATAGATCCTTTATAAACCCCTTTTCAGGATCCCTTTAAAGGAACCCTATTCCAATTATTAAGGCCCCCATATTATGACCATCATTCTGGCTCAGCAGCCTTTCAGCAGCTCAGGTACTTGAGCACCCTCGACCTCAAAGTCCAGGACTGCGCCCAGCTGCTGCTGGCCTCAAGAATCACTCGTCACTGTTATGCTTGTGTTGATCATTTCTGTTGAGTAACGGTCTTTTTTCCGGCAGTTTGGGACTGTTTTTTAAGGTTCGAGTCTTCGGGGGTTGGGGTGTAGCCAGGGTCTGGTTTTTAACGTTGACAGTTCTGGGTTTAGGGGTGGCACCGGCTCAGCCGCAGGTTTAGAGGGATCAGTGCATCAACGGCTTCAACCAGGATTCAACCATGTGGGCTTCAAGTCGACAGAACTCTTTGGAGGTACTTGGCATGAACTTGATCAGATGCGTATAAGTACACAAACACGCGGCTATGCATGGGCGAAATTTGTCACAGTACGCAGTAGGAACGTGTGTGAATGAAAGCTTGGATGCCCTGACCCTAAACCCAAAGCCCCAGAGGTCCCTGTATCGAGCCATGAAGGTTCGAAATCCTCGATGATGGTGATGGCAAGATCACGATTTCCGAGTTCTCGCATGGCCTGATGCTTCTGAAAGGTCAGGCGCGCGCTCTGGATATCATGGTGCCTGGACTCGTCTCATGTTGGGGATTTTCCCAAGCCTGGGGTGGGTTCATGGCTCACCTCTGGATCCCGTAGCGTGCTGTTTGAAAGGGTTTTTGTTGCCCTACTATTACGGGGTCATAATCTAACCCTACACCCCTAAACCCCTAAACCTTAAACCCTAAACCCCCAAACCTTAAACACGTAAACCTTAAGCCCCTACGATGTTGTAATCGTAGGGTTTGGAGCGACAGGTAGGGCGTGTGAAGAACTGCTTCCCGCCCTAGCAGGTTTCAGGGTGTAGGGTTTAGGTAGACCCAAACTCCTAAACGTACTTGTTGTCTGTCGGTTCTTCTATGATGATCCTCGAAACACCATGTCAACACGTGGATTGACCACCGCCGAGGTGGATTACGTACCTTATGACAGAAAGACAAGATTTGTTTGTTTGCTGTGAGGCACCCGCTGTCCGTCCGTGTGAAGTGAGCAGAAGCACCAGTTTACCGAGCACTGACAATTGCAACGCACATCAAGTGGGTAATGCTGATAAAGAAGAAAACAATAGGGACAATGAAGCAGCTCTCTGCAAGCCCTAGAGTCTGCATGAACCTGAGAATCTCTGAATGTCTAAACCCGCAACCCCAATCCCTACTCACGTTTATCTAGTTTGAGGTTAATGGGTAGTTATGAATGCCTTAACATGAGCGATAACTATGCTTATTCATAAATCCACTTGTATCTACACATGGACCTCCAGTACGGCCCATCGCAGGGAACTCCAGGCATCTCCCCAAGCAGTACTGTCGAACAGCTTCAATAGTTTAGGGTTTAGGGTTTGACGCCGGGTCTGTGGTTCAGAGTGGTCTGGTTGTTTAATACTTCAGGATACCGCTTTACAGTCCAGCTATAATCACATTACGGTCTCTGATGTGGTTCGGTTTTGCCTATTCATTGCTGTTCCTCTTTGTCGCTCCCCTGTTACATTCTAAACGATATATGTTTTTGTATTGTAGTGTATTGCATTGTAATATTTCAGAATAGAATATCTCTTAACATACCACAGCATGTTTGAAGCTATTATAATATATTGTCAACTGTTTTGATATCTCATAATATGTTCTACTAAAATAATACATTATGGCATATTCTGACATATTAGAACCTAATGCAATATGTCCTGATATGAAACGACACATCTTTATATGTCGTAGAGTCGTATAGCACTCCGTATTGTATCATCCCATAACACATGCACAATGTCCTAGCGAAAGCCTGCTCAGGTTCTGCAGCGCGAAAACGCCAAGGTGCTCAAGGTGTGCCAGGGAATTCGGGAAGCCCTGCGCGGAGGCTGGGTATACCCTAAACCCTAACCCCTAACCCCTAACCCCTAACCCCTAACCCCTAACCCCTAAACCCTAAACCCTAAACCCTAAACCCTAACCCCTAACCCCTAACCCCTAACCCCTAAACCCTAAACCCTAAACCCCTAAACCCTGAACCCTAAACCCCTAAACCCTAAACCCCTAAACTCTAAACTCTAAACCCTAAACCGTAAACCCCTAATCCCTAAACCCTAAACCCTAAACCCTTTAAGGGCCATTTCGCATCGGCCTCGGGGCTTCAAGGGCGAAGATGGGAAGGATTTAGGGTTTAGAGCTCAGGGCTTTGGCTCCTTTAAGTGATCTATAATTAGAGCTCTTTTAAGGGATTTATTTGGGGAGCGCACATGTCATGAAACAGGTGTGTTCCGACAAAACCTGATCTGAAGACGCTGCTGCGGGAAAGAAAGGGGAAGAAGGGCGCGGTGGGGGTGGGGGGNGGGGGGGGGCGGGACGCCAATAAATCGGTCATGACATAGCTGCTGGGCATCAGGAACTTGATGATTGATGCTAAAAGACTGTGGCAGGAGTTTGCGCATGTTTCCGCTCTGGCCGTGGGCGAAGGAAGATCTTGGTGTGGAGGGCTGAAGGAGGTCAGGGATGAAGCCCGGAGAGTCCAAAGCCCTATTATTGCTCAAGAATGTGCCTGCAATCACATGAAGGATATACCCCTAATTATAAGTTAACATCCCTTGCTTGATTGAGACTTTAGGGGTTTACCCCCATGACTTAAGATCTCTTGCTTGATTATAAGGCTTTGGGGTTCGGAGACGCGAAGATGCGCTGGAGGCGTCCTGTCGACGCCGAAGAAGCCCCTGGAGCCGCAACGTCCGCGCGCTGTTTGTGCCCTCTGAGAGGCTCCCAGGGGCGCTCCTCCGAGCCGAAAGCTGGATCCCAGTTTTTCAAAATGCTTCTAGTGCATACAGTACGTATACTATTCCTTACTAGTAGTTGTTCCATTTCATGGTGTCTTCACATTATACTACATGAATTATGGGTTTCGGGGCGGAGTTTTGAGGGATCAGGGCCCAAGAGAGTCCCAACTATCCCTCATTATACTCGTGCGGCCCCGAATTACCTCTTGATGAGAGATACGGTACGACACCAAAGCCTCCAATCCTAAACTTGGTGTCTTTGGCTTTTGAAAGGCCCCTAAACCCTAAACTCTAGACCCTAAACCCTAAGCCCGAAACCCTATCCTACAGGAAAAATTAGACCCCCCAAGAAGGACGTCATAAGCCGTTTTCAACACGCCCGGAGGTGAAGCCGTTAAGGCTCACTTGCACCGGACCGCTGCTGAAAGCAGGGGCTCCCGAAAGCCCATGAACATAGGGATCCTACCCCAAGGGTCCATGTACCCAAATAGTATATGCTTTGGCACCAAAGTACCAACACAGGGGCTACTTTAATTCCAAGGTATATATTATTTGGGTACATGGACCCTTTCGGCTATGTTTGAGGTGTGAGAGCCCCTGCAAGGGTGGGGAGGATATCGGCAACCTGATCTGCGAGATCCTTATGTTTATGTGGCCCTCACACAGCCCAAAGTTTGGCGAGCTCGAGAAACTACCGAAAGCTGTTCGAGGATTTCGAGCTTTGGAGAACGGGACTCTGGGGAGGCCCTACTATAGAAGCCTAAATACTGAGCAAAATTCTTCCTTAGGGTTCCTTACATTACGTAGAAGTGCAATGCCGATGTAAGGCTCATAACTCTAAACACCCGAATGCATGGAGGCCCAGTTTCTTTGTAAATTTTGTTCGAGCCAGGGCCGTAGGTGAGGGAGATCATGAGATCCTAACTCGGAAGAGCTCCATGTGCTACCTGGGTAGTTGTCAAAACAGGGGCCCCTTTTTGGATACCCTACAGAATAGGTGCCGTACTATTAATAATAGGTGCCGCACTATTAATAAGGACCCAAAACGGACCGTAATTTTGACAACCACCTACCTGATACATTCAGTGAGCATGACTGGGTACAGGCATGTCGTCTCGGGGTCTGTTACAGTTACAAGGTATTTGTGGGGACACCCTTGTCACCTGAATCTTTGCATCTACCTTCCAAACGGATCATCCTGGTGATTTCTTCAAAAAAGGCTAAATAACTTGCGAAATAAACCTCCCAAGCCCTATTCTGATGACTAAGGCCCCTATATTACCATCCCCCCTAGCTTGCATCGAACTCACTTAGGGTTCAGGGTGCATCATCACTAACAGCCTGAATAAGATGCGCATTACAGGCAACCGTTTTGCAAGCAAGGCTGAGGCGAGTTATTGCCTCATCATGCCTTTTAAGTTGCTCCGGTCCTCCAAGCAGCTAGTGAAGGTAAAGATTGAAGTGCCGGCCCTTCAGGTATGCAGAGTGTGGGGCCGGCTGTGTTATGGCCTGTTGAGGCTTCGCTTCAAGAAGCGGGGATCCGTCAAACCCTGGAAATCACTGCAAATCATATTTAAGTATGTACCCTCATCTCTGTAAACCCACTAAACGCTACTCCCAACATCTTCAAAGCAAAACAGAGTTCAATTTTTCCGGCTGTTTGGACGCCGACGTGTTGATTTTGATCTCAGGTTCAGAGGATCCGCGCCACATTCTTGCAGATCCTATAGGCCCCGAAGCCCGCTAAACCCTGGGCCGCCCTTGATTGTCCTAACATGTTCCGGGAAGCCTAGATCGCCGCAGAACTCGAAAATCCCCAGTAAGCCTTCGCCCTCTGAAGCTGATACAAACTTAAGCAAGAAAGCTACACCCCAAATCCCTTTGTCTCTTGCCCCCAGACGGCCAGGTTGGGGCCTCCAGTTGCTTGACATCGCGCTGCCCAGCGCCTTCGACAAGAGCATTGTCGAGACGCAGGCAGAACTTCGTGGACAGGTAATAGAGACTGGCATCAACATTTTAATTATTTCTACAACATGATATGAAGTAATATAAAGTGTATATATATATATTTATGTATATAGAGAATCATAGACTATTTACAATAATGACAGCGCTGGAAAGAGTGATGACCCTGGTACTATGTGTGGACAATCATCAACAGCAACAGAAGGAGTACTTCTAGTAGCCGCAGTATAAGTAGTGGCAGCTCTGGTAGCAATGGACGTCATCATGTATCAGAAGTCACACCGTTTGTACTACATAGCACAGTTTCGGCAGTTTCGTGCATATCATATATATATATAGACATATATATATATATACACATGTACACGTACATGCATATTTGTAGGTATGTTTGTGTGTGTGTGTGTGTATAACTATATATGTATCTATAATTGAACTTGCACATACGTTGATATACATACATATCAGTATACATGTCTGGGTATGTGTATGTATATATGTATAAGAAGCAGGAGCCAGACCCGACATGGACCCAGAATCATTTTCCAGGAGCAGAGCCTTTTGAGACTGTAGAGCTTAGGGTGGCGGTGGCGGTGTTTGAGAAGTCGCATGTGCTGTGGCAGGTACAGAACCAGGCGATTAGCACGGAGAAGTTCGCTCAGGAGCATTAAGATTCTAATTCTAAGGTAATATAGGGGCCTTAATAATTGCCTATGCTATTTTGGGGGTTCCTCATTATACCCATAGTATAGTGGGCCCCAAAACCCTATTCTAATTACTAATGGGGGGTTCCTTATGATAACTTTAGTATGATGGGCCCCATAACCCTATTCTAATTATCAAGGCCCCTATAGTATGCTGCACTTGGACACCTTGATGTGGGAGTTTCCGAAAATAGGGGACCCTAATATAGTACCCCTAAATAGTAGGATCCTTACTATAAGGACCCCCCAAATAAGGTACCCCCTATTTTCGGAAACCCCCATGTTGAGGCTCAGAGCCGAGGGCTTCCAACCTCAGCGCCCAGGGCTTCCTACCTAAACCCTACGGCTTCAATCTTGAAAAGCGTCGTTAAAACCTGAGACCTAAGAAATGAACATCAAAGCCCTGAACCGTAAAACCGCGATGTCCTGGAGCCCTAACTAAAATAACTAAAACTTAGACGAATCCCCCTAAATCACCAAATCCTTTGCTAGACTCCTAGTTGTCCTTGAGTCGAGGTTAGCAGGTTGAATTGACGTTTAAGTAATTAGGTCCTAGGGTGTTCGGTCAAGGTGTCAGGTTCACGCTTAATCTAAGCCTGGTTCACGTAATGGCTTTGTGGATGCGGAACATCTTCAACTCACCAGAATCCGACTAGCTTGATGAGTCAGGCATCGTTTATTGGTGTAGGTTCGGCTTTGACAACGTTCCCGGGCTGGGGTAGGAAATACTGGCAGCTCGTAGCCTTTACTATACTTTCACGGACATGACTCCAGGACAATTTGTGATGGATAGCAGACTGTGTAGACGCTTGTATGTTGAACCCCGGTATGTCTCAGTCACTATCATGAGGCAAGGGATGTTTGTGGTTTGTACCCCCTACGCTTGTTTTACTAAAAGTGTCGTTTGTATTGTACTGCAGCTGTGTTTGGGAAGATGCACAACCACAAGATCAAGAACTAGCACTGTGCGACTAGGCCCATCGACATCAATGTTTAGATTGGGGACTAGGTCAAACCTACGTGGCAACAAGGCGTCACCGGCAGTTTGCGAAGTTAGGATTTTGTCAGCCATAAGCCACCCTAAACCTAAAAACCCATGACCTTCAGGGTAGTTATCGCAGACAGTAAAGTCGGAAGCACGGACACCAAACCATAAAGCAGAAGCCCGACCGCTCACAGCCGCGAGGCTCCAGCACATAGCCTGAAGCCCTACCTTAACCCTGAAGAACCTACCTTTTTAGGGTTCCCTATTATGATTTCCTTATATAAGTCCTTAAAAAGGTAGGTTCTTCAGGGTTAAGGTAAACCATAAAGCCCTAAAGGCTCAGACCTAAATAAAGCGATCATGCGCGAACTGCATACCCCCATCAGCTCTACGCGCCCCGGCACCCCGACATGGCAACGCATCGCATTGCTCACCAGAGCTACTAAACCCTGAACACTAAACCCCGGCACTTTAAAAGACTAGCTTTGCCACCTGTATCCGAAATGAGCTGGCCGGCCACTTTGGCTCAAGGAAGGTGCGACATAGATTTGTTGGGGAATGTTGGGGATCTCCGACGTGTGGACGCTCTTGTACTGTGCGCTCCTAGCCACAAAGTTGGTTGATGAGAAGATTCGGAACCGTGATCCTCACTTAGAGCAATTTAGACTATTTCTGGAGTCTAAACAGTATACGCTTTAACCCTGGATCATATAAACCCCTATGCCCCATACCCTCTCAACCGCCAGACCGTCCTTGTGGTTCGCAATGGCAAAAGGCGAAGAGGTGCAGCTCTGGCTTGGGGATAGTTTGTTGCGCGAGGTTTTAAGGGATGGCTGAGTCTTTGGAGTTGGTTTCAAGTCTTTCGGGTTTTGGGCTTTATGGGCTTAAATTTTAGGGTTTATGAGTTTAGGGTGAATGGCTTTCGGGTGTAAGGCTTTGTTGGTTGAGATTCCTGGCTGGAGGCTTTCGGGATGTGTAGCCCTTCTGGCTGTCCAAGTCGCAAAGGCTTGATCAGTTGGAGTCGATGTTAGCATGTGCTCTGCAGCTGTCGACGATCATTGCAGTGCGCCCACAACCACAAACCCAATTCTCCAGCAGGCAGGAACGTGAAGTTTTCGTCTGGGCTTCTCTAACACATCAGTTTCACGTTTGTAGCGGAGTGACTCCAACTCGGACCACGACGAAGCGAATTGAAATAGCATAAGGTTACGTGGTATTTCGGCGCTTGAGCTTTCGAACTTCGAATTCGGTGCGGCACCTCCTTGCCAGCCTGGTCCTAAGCCTTCATAAGGACCTGAATACTTGCTAATACAATTCGGCTCCCATTGCAACCATAGTATTAGTGTACTGTGCCCCAAACCCTACCTTAAGTATCAATCTCGCTTTTTTTAGCCGAAGCCCAACTTGCTTGCTCACGCTTGCCGTTGGCTCAGAGCGTTTTCGTGTTCTAAGCGAACCGTTGCTCAGTTTGACCTGAAGAGCATCTTGCTTCTCGCATCTGGGATGCAGTTGGCAGTATTAGGGAGTTTCCGAAAATTAGGGGTACCTTATTTTGGGGTCCTTATAATAAGGATCCTACTATTTAGGGTACTACATTGGGCTCCCATTACAGTCGTAGAGCATTGTAGCATGTAGCATTACAGATAGTATTGTCGTAGCATGGCATTGTAGTATGATACAGCGTCATAGTATGGTAGTTTTGTGGTAGTCTGGTACTACAGTGTTCTTGTGGTCCAGCGGCTAAGGGTTGAGGGGTTTCGTGTTTATAGTATGGAGTCCTTGGGTTTGGTTCCTTGGGTTAGCTATGGTGAAGTTCTCGGGTTTCAGCAGCCGAATTGCTAAACCCCGAGGCCCAGAGATGGAGTTTCGGTAGAACTGATGTTCCGAGATCTAGTGCTTACATAGGGAGTGGTTCAGCGCGAGCTCTGCCTGTAAAAGTTACGGCAAGTTCGCCTTCAGGAATTATGCCAGGCACTGTATCTGCAGGTACTCCTTAAACTCTGAAGGCACGCCGCTCCGAAACAGCCACCGACCGGTGCGCTTGGAAGACCTGAAATGTGTCGGATTGTAGGCTGGAAAAGGTCTTCCGCACATAGGGTTTGAGGGAAAGGCTTGCAGAAGGAAGCTGCAAGCCTCCTCGCGACCCCCAAAATCCGAAACTTAGTAGCTGAGTAGGCAACCTTTAACCTTTTGGGGTTTATATAAACCTACCCTAGATGAAAAGGTTAAGCTTTTTTGGGCTAGGATACTCAGCCCCTAAATCCGTTAGAGAGCCGAACACCCCAGGCTTGCGATCATGGCCTTGAGTGACGTGGGCAGCTCCATGGCGTTCGCCATCGCTCCCTCTACTCAGCGCCCGGGCGTCGCGGCCCAGGCTCGTGGGGTTTAGGGTTTAGGGTTTGGGTTTAGGGTTTAGGGTTTAGGGTTGGTGAAGGATTTGAGGAGGGGCCGAAGGTGGCAACTCTGTAGGGTTTTGGGGTGATTCGATGGGCTCCCTAAACCCTAAACTGACACCACAGGGCCCCCATAAAGAGGGTTTTTAAAGATCCTCTTTTGAAGTGATTCGGTGGGCTCCCTAAACCCTAAACTGAAACCACAGGGCCCCTATAAGCCCTAAGCCCCTGGTAGTTTTGGGGGTCCAGGGTGCCACCGGATCCGTGCGAAAAGGTGGGAGAGATTTCTTGAAGTCACAGTGCAGGCAAAGGCACATCTTTATTGTAAAGAGTGTTTGAAGGTTCATGGGGGTAGTTATAAGTGTGAGTAGGATGGTTCAATGATAAATAAGCAGTCTTTTGTAGGCACGGGTTGCAAGTAGCTGAATTCGGCTTGTTACTTACTCTGTTCCTGATCCGTTTACGTGGGCACGAAAGGTCGGAACTCCATTGCTCAAGGTCAAACGGCCTGAAGCCGAGACCGGGCTAAGCGTTGAGCTGTCTTTAGTGTTTGGGACCTTACAAAGCTCAACAGTCTGCCGAACTCAAGGTCCTAACCCTAAACCCTATAAACCCTAAACCCTAAACCCTAAACATAGACACTTTCCCTAAGCCTCCAGCACCCCCCAAAAGTTGACCCGAAGCTTTCCCTGATCCCCGATCGCACGAAGCCCCTCAACTGCCCAGAGCCAGCACCCCAAAACGCGAAGCCCTAAGGCGAGGCCGCACAACACCGAATTAACATAAGGGCCGTAATAATTAGGGTTTAGGGTTTAGGGTTTAGGGTACATAGTATAAATACCATATTGATGCTAGGAACCCGAAAGAATTGTGTTGGTAATCATTCAGGCCCCTACATTAGACCCAGATAAATGGAAGCACCCACGGTCGTGCCGCAAAGTTGCTTAGCTATTGCTGATGGATCAGAGAGACCCTTCAGCTTCATGATAAGAAGGGTTGGGTTTTAGGGTGTAGGGATTTAGAGTTTGGAGTTTAGACTTTATTTAATATTTCGGTGTTTATAGTTTAAAGCTTCAGTGACTTGATAGTAATGTGTCCTAAACCCTAAACCCCTCAACCCCAAACCTTGTATGCCGGAGGTGCCCAAAGCCAAGACTGTTCCTGGCAAGGCGCTGGCCGATCCAGGGGAGGGTGGAAGCCTGAACAATTGCCAACATAATTCCTAAGGGCTCCTAAAGCTCTACTAAATGAATATACAGACAAAAACACTATTGCAACTATAAGGGTCCCTATGTAATATCAGGTCAGAGGTCTGGGTTGCGCCGAAATGCAGAGGTGTTTCCAGAGCCGAAACCCTGGGCGTGATAGGCTGTTTCCAGCAGGTGTAGGGCTTACTTCAATCAGCCGTGTATGCACAAGGGAGTTTCGAGCTGGGTTGTTACATCCTTCTTTGTATTGGTGTTTGGTTGTCGTAGTCTCAGGGCATGACGACAGGACATCGGGAACTTTATTAGGCAGTGCAAGAGGCCTGTGAGTGACCTGGGCCCGAAGTCTTGCGTTGCACACTTTCGTTGCGTCACCCTAAACCCTAAACCCGAGTTTCTTCGCAACATCCTCCTTCATTTCCTACTCTCGACACGTACCGTGCAAGAGCAATGCCCCCTCCCTTCCGCCAAAAGTTGACTAGGTTCCTGAGTAGTATATTTTTTGCCTTTTCATTTTAGGGTTCCTTATCAAAACAGAATACTGGGGAAAAGGGTACCCTTATTACAATGGGGCTACTCAGGAACCTAGTTGAAAAGCAAAGTCTTGCGTTTATCTTCAGCCCCACTGCACAAGCGAATGGTCGTATGTTTCAGAATATGTTGACTGGTAAAGCAGGATCAAGAGTAGTATAGTCCTTATTACTAGAGAAGATATTAAAACGGCCCGAGAATCCATAAAGCCAACTTCAAAAGAACCCTATGCTAGTTGTTAAGGCCCCTATGCTATCCCTATTGCACACAGATCTCCTCGCACGCCAACTTGCCGATCGCCTGCGCTGGGTTGGCCTCGTCGGCGCTGGTGCGGCTTTTGGGGTAGGGTTTTTAAGTGTGGGATGTTGAAAACTTTAAACCCAAGACACTGAAGGCTGAGATGGGGAGGCAAGAAGGCTCAAGGTCCAGGGTTTCGTGATTGAGGGTAGCGGGTGTATTGCCCTTAAATCCTAACAGAAACCAACCCTTGGGATTCAGGGCGTGAGGTCCCTGGGTCGGCCAAGGTGTAAAGCTGTTGGGCTTTGAGAGCATGTTTTTGTTTGTGCTGAGGGCCTTAGTGAGAGGTTAAGGCCATCGCTTTTCGGGTTTAGTCTTGTGACTAGTGGGGTCGGCAGGTCTTTTAATCTCAGGGGCTGGGTAGGTAACTGCGAGCTTTTTTGAGCATGTGAACTCTACCACAATGGTGTGGTTCATCTTTTTTAGGGACGGCGGGGGGGCCGTATGTTAGCAGCCCTCCTAAAGGGGCCCCAGGCTTCAGGGCTGAAGCCGCTGAAGCTCACCGAGCCTTGAACCCTAAAGTCCTAAAGTGCCTAAACTTAAATCCGAAACCAACCCTAAACCCCTAAATCCTAAGCCCTAAAACCCTCAACGTCATCTGCTCGCGGCAGGCCGTGACGGGCCGTGCCAAGAAGAAGTCGAAGCTTCCTGGCCACCTTTAGTATAGGGGCCTCAATAGATACCTATACTATTTCGAGGCTCCTTTTTTTAATTATAGCAGAAGGGGCCCATTTAGGGCCCTATAGTAAGTTCAGGCTGGTTTGGAGGGGAAAGGTTGAGGCTTTAACAGGGTTCGAAGGCTTTGGAGGGGTCAAGGTTGAGGGTTTTTCCAGGACTTACGATTTAATTAAGGTTATAGTAGAAGCCAGAAAGTTGGAACATCATTAGCCTCATGCCCTTAAGGCAAAGTATAGGGGATCCTAGCACTAATCCTCCTAAAGCCATGTTCCAACTTTCTGGGGTTCACCCGTAATTTGTTTGGAGGTTAAGGGTTGAGGGTTTAAAAGGGTTTACGATTCAGGGCTAGTTAATAGGTTTAGGAGTTAGGGTTGATGTAAGAGTTGCCGAATATTCGGTTTAAGGTTGAGGATTTGGGGGTTCAGGGTTTAGGATTATGTATATGGGAGTTTCCGAAAATAGCGGACCCTAATATAGTACCCTAACTAGTAGGATCCTTATTACAAGGACACCAAAATAAGGTACCCCTAATTTTCGGAAACTCCCATATACTGGGTATTGAAGGCGTAAAGGCTCAGGATTTAGCGCCAGGTCGGCTTCTGGAAGCACTGCGGACTGTTTACATGATCCTTCTATGGAGCTGAAGTACAGCATGTCCTTGGTCTTTCTGAGCTGCTATAGAGGTTTTAGCTATACTATGATATACCTATACTATAATATACTATATTAATATACTATAATATACTATAATAGATCTTCAGGCGAAGGTGGTTGGAGCTGTGGGTTTCGGACTAGACGGGGCCTGGGAAGTAGTGTTTTGTGAGATATCCTAGCCGAGGTCCAAGACCGCAATGAAGGATGCGACCTATGCCTTCCAGAAGGATGCCTATGCGGACCTGGAGTTCACCAACGACGTCGGCTACCTGCCGGATGGCACCCCGCTTAACAAAGCGGGCAACGCCGTCAATCACCCGGAGACGATCGGCACGGACAAGCACGTTGCTGGATCTCCGCTTCCCCGTGCCAAATTCGTGAATTCGGTGGGGTACCTCCCAGATGGCACTCCGATGAATGCCGCTGGCAATGCCATCAACCACCCGGAGACGATGCAGCCGGACCCTCACATGGCCGGCTCGCCCTTGCCACCTTCATCGTATGCTGCCGATGTGGGCTACTTGGTTGATGGGACTCCCTTGGCCACCGCCGGCAACAACTCCGTTAAGGGCGAACCTGCCACCCCACCACCTGCAGCTGCAGCTGCCTTCGTGGG
>BGNK01001653.1:14413-32041 GCA_003297005.1 Symbiodinium sp. clade A Y106 | reverse complement strand
AGATGGCACGCCTCTGAACCGTGCTGGC
The DNA here is from genome assembly GCA_003297005.1 of Symbiodinium sp. clade A Y106. NCBI lineage: Eukaryota > Dinophyceae > Suessiales > Symbiodiniaceae > Symbiodinium > Symbiodinium sp. clade A. Next base: position 32,013 of record BGNK01001653.1, on the reverse strand, counting down.
AACTCCATCAACCATCCCGAGACCATCGGACCGGACATGCATGCACCGGGATCGCCTCTGCCGACCTCAGTGTATGCTGCCGATGTGGGCTACTTGGTTGATGGGACTCCCTTGGCCACCGCCGGCAACAACTCCGTTAAGGGCGTACCTGCCACCCCACCCCCTGCAGCTGCAGCTGCCTTCGTGGGCTCCAGCGCGCCGGCCGCACCCATGGCTGCATCGGCATCCCCTCCGGCAGCAGCCCCTGCCAGCCCAGGAACCGCCATGCACGGCCGCAAGTTCGAGTACAGCTTCCAGAAGGATGCGTACGCCGACCAGGAGTTCTGCAACGATGTGGGTTACCTCCCTGACGGCACTCCCCTGAACCGAGCTGGGAACGCCATCAACCATCCCGAGAACATTGGACCAGACAGCCATGCTCCCGGATCTCCACTGCCCCGTGCTATTTTTGTGAACTCCGTCGGCTACCTGCCAGATGGCACGCCTCTGAACCGTGCTGGCAACTCCATCAACCATCCCGAGACCATCGGACCGGACATGCATGCACCGGGATCGCCTCTGCCGACCTCAGTGTATGCTGCCGATGTGGGCTNAGATGGCACGCCTCTGAACCGTGCTGGCAACTCCATCAACCATCCCGAGACCATCGGACCGGACATGCATGCACCGGGATCGCCTCTGCCGACCTCAGTGTATGCTGCCGATGTGGGCTGCCTGGCAACAGTGCAAGCACGTGTCAATACAGCCCTGGCCTTTTTTTCGTAATAGTCAATTAATTGTGAAATGAAATGCCGCATTACGCAACGAAACTTGTGCTGGGACCTAGGCTACTTGGTTGATGGAACGGCCTTGGAAACCGCTGGCAACAACTCTGCTGCTAGCAGAGCACTACAGAGGGAGGGATGGTCAATCGTTCCCTCTCTCCCTCTCTCTATCGCCCTTTGCCTGTCTCCCTCTCTCTCTCTCTCTCTTTCTCTCTATCTCTCATTCTGTCTCTCGCTCGCTCTCCTTTACTCCCGCTCACCCTCACTCCCTGCCTCTCTCTCCCTCTCTCTGTTTCTGTCTCCCCGTCTCTCTCTCTCTCTCTCTTTCTCTCACTCTCCTCTGTACCTCCCTCACTCTCTTTCTCCATCCCTCCAGCTCAGGTGAAGAATGCTCCTCCGCCAGCTGCCACACCGGCACCGCCTGCTGCATCCCCAAGTGCCGTGGCATGCAGCCAAGATTCTAGTTGTGGTTTGCATCCCCTGTTAGCTTAAATTTACTGTAAATACAGCTGCAAAACACTGGTGTCTCTCAATCTCTCACTCTATCTGTCTTTCTCTGTCTCTGTATGTATGTCTGCACATATATACATACAGTAAATGAATAAATAAATAAGTGTACATATAAATATTTCATGCACATGTATATCTGTATATGCTTGCATTTCATGACCTAGCTTTCTGTTGTCATTTGTGACACTGGCACGCCCCAAGCCGCACTCAACTACGTACTGCAGCTTCGGATACCAAGGCAGGGTGAACATAAGAGAGATTCCAGGACCCTCCTTGTACCCTCAAATAGGGGTATATGGTCCCAAATAAGGGGCATTTAGGGTCTAATAGAGGGTAGATGGAGCGTCTAGGTTGAGGTTCAAACAAACGCTTTAGCCTGAACCGGCCCTGACCCCTAAAACCCTGCGCCTACACCCTAAACCAAAAACCCTGAACCCTCAACCCTAAACCCTAAACCCTAAACATAAACAGAAAACACACCCTGCCAGGCCCCAGACCTTAGACCCCACGGCCAAAACTAGGTTTAGAAGCCTTAAGCTAGCAGCTCACACTACCCCTAAACCCTAAAGCCCGAAGCTTAAACCCTCAGGGTTCCTGGAGGCTCATGAAGCTCCAAGTGTCATTGTCATAAAGAAATGCTCCGTAAATCGCTTAAGGACTATAGCATCCCCAAAACCCAAACTCCTAGGGTTTAGGGTTTAGGGTTCCTTACAGCATAAATCACTATCATAAGCCCCAAACCCGACAGCCTAAACCATTGAAAGTGCCTAATTTTCTGTGCGGGGCCCTCAGAATCAGAGCAAGGTCCCCCTGTCGCTGCTGCCGCCTTCGTCGGCTCGTCTGCAGCCCCGCCGAAGAACGTGAGGCGATGTTAATGTAGGGGGCCTAATAACTAGAATAGGGGTTCCTTATTATGTTTTTAGTATGCGGGGCCTCAAAACCCTATTCTAATTATTAAGGCCCCTATGTTAGTCTGGTTTTCTCAGTCCGAAACCGAAGTTTTGAACGTTTGGCTTCTTATTCATAAAGGTAGCCTCATCCTTTTGCCTTGGGTATTGGGGAAATATGCTTTCGGGCCATTAGGGATCATTAGGGATTAGGAGGCTTAGGCAATCTATTTCAACCCGAGACCCAAAACCTCAAAGCCTAGATTCAGGTTTTCCTGCCACAGAGCGGGGCCCTAAACCTTAAACCCCTAAATGCGGATCCTTGCGAGCCGAAAAAGGGACGTTTAAAAAAAACAACCCTAAATGCCTACAAGCAAGAACCACAAGCTTTGCGGCAGGCACAGCATCGGCTTCGCGTACACTTTCCAGCGGGATGCCTTTGCAGATTTGGAGTTCAGCCACCCGCCGTGGGCTTTATGTGGGTAGTTCTCTACATTAGGGTCCCTTTTGGGGTCCCTATTACAAGAGTGCCGAATCTTATGGGGTACAGCGCTTGTAGAAGGTGTCTGACCCTATAAACCCTAAACCCGAAAATTGAGGGTTCTGAGAGTGTGAACAACATTGCCGCTTGCCCGTCTAGTATAGGGGCCTTATTAATTGCCTATACTATTTTGGGGGGGTTCCTTATCTTGTTATTACAGCTATACTATAATGGACCCCAAGACTCTATTCTAATTATCAAGGCCCCTATATTATGTACATGAAGCACCAAGATGGCAGGCAATGGGCAGAAAGCGTGGATGCCTTGCTTTAGCAGCCAGGGGGGGTGGGGGAGTTGGGCTTTGTGGGTCTCTGAAGGCTTGTAACACTAGAGTCTGAGTTTCCACAAGCCGGCAAGCACTGAGGCAACGATGTTGGCTACCTTCCGGACGGGACACCGCTGAATCGCGCAGGCGGCTGTTGGAAGCTTCGTTTGTCTTGGGTGCCCTGCTCTAGGAGTTTATTAGTGCTGGTGACGTGAAAGTTACTTGCACTAAGAATTTGATGCTTGAAACTGGCTCGGTGGCTTCAACTGCATCCAGGGATGCGAATCCCAGCAAAACCCTGTCTCGGAGTCCAAAGTGAGCTTGCAGCTCTGACCAGTTTATATATATATATATAGATATACAGGGTTTAGGGGTTGGGTTCGAGGGCTGTTAAGGGCTTGTACTTGCAATCCTGCTTGTAATTCCCACGACCTTCACCGTCCTCGTTGTCGCTGTGAGGCTCGCGCATCGCAAAACCTTGCGTTGGGCGTGCCTAGATTGGGACCCCGAAAGCACAACTCCATCTCCCCGATTCTGCATATTATGCTCATCATTAGGATTATATGCCAGTACCGGTTGGCTGTTTCGGGGGTTCAATGAGTAGCCAGGAGGAGATTATGGTTGTGATTAGTATTCTGATTTCCGTTGTTAGTACTGTTATTTCTTATCAATCATCATGAGTATCATGATTCATGTGACGATTGTTATTATTGTTGTCTGAATGCTAGAGAAGCCATGAGAGCCCCTCCTTAGGGGTACTTAGAATTTGTTTTTCATCTTTGGTTCCTTTGATCCTTAAGAAACAGCTAAAATAATAATTTTTGCTCGGGGTCTAAGTTCAGTATAGTCTCCAGGCAATGCCATCAACCATCCCGAGAACATCCAGCCGGATCGTGCCTGGGACCAGCACGCAGATTCATGAGGACCCTTAGGGGGGTAGGGGGGAGGGGGGTAGGGGGCCTCAATACCTATTGTAATGAATTCATACTCAGGGTCCCTATGGCAGATCAGAGCCCTGCCCAACATTCCCTGCAGTTGTTCATTCAATTAGTATATACTATACCCCGGAACCCTCTCATAATTGACTCATAATGATTAAGGACGATTCGTTTTAGTGCTCAGGTAGACAGAGCCAAAACCCCCGTTGACCATGAAGCTATCCGCAATGTACTTTCTGCAGTGGCCATGCTTTACATGGTGTTAAGCTTCTGGGATTCCGGGCTTCAACTACGGGGTTTTGGTATAGTTTCCGGAATTGGGGACCGTTTTGTTTCGGGTGGGGGGATGTGTGGATGCTGAGCTTCAAGTGACTGTGGCTCGTCGAAAATGGTAGAACACAAACAGAAACATGCCGGTGCATTGTTTGACTTGCTTAGTTTGGGCTCAGTGTACGTGTGTGTGTGTGTGTGCGCGGGCGCACATGTGCAGACACATAATATATGCTACCACACATATAATATATATATATATATATATATACGTTACACACGCATACATATGTATATATGTGTATAGCCATGTACGTATCTCTATGTATGTATGCATGGCATGGCATGGCATAGCATGGCATGGCATGGCATGGCATGGCATGGCATGTATGCATGGTATGTACGGTATTTATAGTGTGCATGTATGCATGTCTGCATGTGCACATGTGTGCACATGTGCATTACGCAAGCATGTATGCATGCATGGATGGACGGACGTATGTATGCATGTATGCATGTATGCATGTATGCATGTATGCATGTATGCATGTATGCATGTATGTATGTATGTATGTATGTACTTTTAGATTCCGACATGATGGGTCACTGTACCATGATATGCAGGTTTTGCAAAGGGCCCCCTAGGCACGCCAAGATCACCAACAGCCTTCAACGCCCTAAACCCGAAGTAAACTCACAACTGAAAGCCTGAGATCCGACCCCTGCCACACTGACAGGTCATGCCCCTGGTTCCCCATTGCCCCGTGCAAACTTCGCGAATGACGTGGGCTACCTGCCTGATGGAACTCCTCTGAACAAGGCCCCGGTTGGGGTTTGAGAGTTCGTTGAGGTTTACGGGTGTTGGTCTATGGGTGCGGGTTTAGGGTTTAGGGTTGCTCCGTGCACTTGAGGCGTTTGTTGTAAAATTGAGTTTCAGGACCACGAGAGTTCCCATCATCATATGGGTAGTTCTCCAAGTTAGGGTCCCTTTTTGCGTCCCTATTCTAAGAGTGCCGTATTATTACATATAGGGGACCCAAAAAGGGACTACACAGGCCGGTGCTGGCCGCTGGGTTTGGAGCTCGCAGCGGAGCGCTGGCCAGTCTCCGCCCGAAAGTCCTGATACGGCTGATGGACAAAATCCTGCATGACCTTAAGGACCCTAAACTATGGGAATTATGGCATATTCCTTCTTATGGGTCATGCAGGATTTTGTCCATCAGCCGTAATATAGGGGCCTCAACAATTATCTATACTATTTTTTTGGGGGTGTCCTTATCCTAACTATAGTCAATTATCGAAAAATAGACCCCCAAACCCTGTTCTAATTATCAAGGCCCCTATATTAGGGTTCCTTGTCAGGTTCGTCTAGAAGGAGTCGAGAAGGCTACTCCCAGGGTTTTATGATACCTGGACCCTCGTTTGATGCGCTACTTACCCTAAACCCTGTGGCAGGGTTTAGGGTTTAGGGTTTAGGGTCTGGGGGTTTGGGTTCAGTTTTTGGCTCTGAGTCCCGCTTTGAGAGCCCTCGCTGCAAGGCCGGCAACGCGGTGAACCATCCGGCCACTTAGCAAGAAATCTGCCCGGGGCTACTTCTAGTTTCGTGTTTACTATAGGGGCTTAAATGATAGTATAATGGGCCCCATAACCCTATTCTAATTGTTAAGGCCCCTCTCTTAGGTTCCTTATAGGACCCTTAAAGGAAGCCTTATAATACCCTTTAAGAGGAACCCTATTCTAATTATTACCCAAAGGCCCCAAAGTAGTTCCTTTTTGGGATTGCCTTATAAAATTCTAAATATGAACCCCCAAAAGGAACTACTTTGGGGCCTTTGGGTGAGGCCCCTATATTAGGCTATGAAACTTTATCGGCTATCAGGGACTCATTCGGATATCTTCGGACTTTGAGTTTGGGATAATGTAGAAGCCCAAAAGTTGGAAACCCAATAGCCTCAATCCTTAAGAGTCATGTATAGGGAATCCCAGCACTATTTGGCCTTAATCCGGTTTCCAACCAACTTTATGGGGTTTACTGTAATGTAGGGGCCTAAACAATTACCAATACTATTTTGGGGCCCTGATTATAGTGATAGTTTAATGGGCCCCAAAACCCTATTCTAAGTATTAAGGTCGATGTTATCTTCGGACTTCGGGTTTGGGGTTCAGTTGCTCTTCAAGGTTCCAACGTTCCTGCACCCCATGTCAACGACGCACGAATGACAGCCGAAGCAGTTCATAGCCAACCTCGGCTTCAGCATTTCGGGCTCTCTTTCTCAGGAGCTTCTACACCCTAAACCCGAAACCTTACACTCTGAACTCCCAAAGCCTTACACCTAAAACCCTAAAGCATACACCGTAAACCCTATAAGCCTTACATCTCAAGCCCTAAACCCTAAACCCTAAAACCTTAACCCGGAACCCTGGCCCTTATCCCGCGTCCAGGGAGTCCAGCGCAGTGAGTTGCTGGTAGACCCTAAACCTCCCTAATAAACCCAAAAAGGTGCCGAAAAAGCCCTCAGGCTTATAAGCTCTAAAATCCCTGAGCCCCAAAGACTAATTAATAATAGTTGCTTTAAGGAGACGATCCAGCCAGATATGCACACACCCGGATCGGCCCTGCCCGCTTCGACCTATGCCGCGGATGTGGGCTACCTTGTGGATGGCACGCCAATGGACCGTGCAGGCAACCTCTCCGTTCAGTGAGACGGGCTTATAAGTAGTTCTTTCGTGCTGCTATGCAGAAAAGTATGGTGTCTGGCCGAGCGATGGGTGTCGGGTGAGGACGACACAGTTGGCTGTTGTTGATGTTTTAACGCATGCCAGCACGAGAGGTCAGGAGAGGCATCGTGCATCGTTTCTTGCCTCGTTTTTCTTCAGCCCTCGGTAGACAAAGCTGAAGGCAGCTTTTAAAACGGGGGCGCGTTTCAATTGCCCCGACCGGCTGCATTAAGTTGCTGCCAAGACTCGGGTATTTACTGGTAGAAGAGCAGAAACCTTGCACCATCGTTTCGTTCACTGCGCCCTGACACGCTGAGTCTTAGGGGGTAGGGAGTTCACACGCAGTTTTACAGGTAGTTGTACGCAGGATGAGGAAGAGTTATGTTTATTCCTGGTTTCCATCGACCTCTACCTATGGCCTTCAAGTAAGACCGAAATCCTGAACTTTGAACTACTTTGAACATCCTGTGTTCGCACATACAACAACCCTAAACCATATACACATGTGCGCAGCGCACAGTTCAGAACACAATCTATCTAGCATTGTGAAACCCTACACAACACCACACACGCTCCTCCAACAAACTGCCAGGTGCCCTCATTTCATTGGTCATTTTTTTTTTTTGTGCTTGTAGGTTTCATCCTTACTAGTAGGCCTACAGCCCTGCACGAATCCCCACTCTAGAACCCGCGTACCTCTCGAACCCTCATGGTCGGGCGCAGCAGACGAAACCGCCAGCGAAAGTCTCTGCACCTCCGGCGGTCCCTATACCTTGTGAAGTTTAGGGTTTAGGGTATGAGGTTTAGGGTTTCAGAGTGCTTCCAAGACATCGCCCTTGAGACCGCCGGTGATTGCGCTCACCAGACGCCCTGCGAATGGAAAACCGCCGAGCAAACCCTCATGAAACTCTGTAAAGCCCTTACAACTTTGTCATAGTTGGGTAACATTTTACAATTTTGGGTACTTAAAGCGGAATAAAAACTTTAATGTTTAATCCTATCCCGACCATGAACTAGACAACGTCATCTTGAAGTCTGAAGTCGCAAAAGCGTCCCAGTCTTGATTAGGTTTAGGGTTTAGGGTTTAGGGCTTCGACGCGGAGTTCGGGGCTGAAGAGGGGAACCTTCGGTTCCAGAATGTAGGAGGCAGTGAGGCCTGTATAAGTTTCGATCTGAGATGCGACGTCGAAGCTCCAAGCTACCAAGCCCAAAATCCCAGCCCAGCAGTTGTTCGAGTCATCATGGTCGCAGAATGCAATTCGACCAAATTCTGGACCCAAAGGGTCCAAGTACCATTATAGTAGGTATTCGGGCCCCAAAAGTATATGCTGTACCATTACTTGGACCCTTTGGGGGAGCTGCAATTCCCAGTCGTTGCGACGACCCCCGGCAATTTCCATTCCTGGTGATCCGCCACTGTGACAGCGCAGGGCTTAGGAGTCTGCGGAAAGGACTCAAGTTGGTTCTCGGAGAAACCCAAAAGCCTTAAACTTAAACCTATAAAGCCCAAACCCCTAGCAACCCTAAACCCCGGGCTGTTCGTTTGAATCGAGCTGCCTCACCTCCTATGTTCAGGGTTTGGGTTTAGAGTTTATAAGGTTTGAGTTTAGGGTTTAGGGTCTGCGTTTAGGGTTTATGGTTTGAGTTCAGGGTTTAGGGTTTGAGGTTAGAGTTTAGGGTTTGAGTTTAGTGTTGGGGTTCGGGTTTAGTTTTCAGGGTTTGAGTTTAGTGTTTAGGGCTGCTGTTATTGTTCAGGATTTGGATTTAGAGTTTAGGGTTTAGGGTCTAGGGTTTAGCATAGAGGTTGTCGTAGCTGTCGCGGCATTAAGTGCAATGAACTCAGCAGCCGTGATAATAGCAATGGCCACAAGGACACCACACTAAACCCCAAACATTCGACCGAAACCTATACCAACAGCTCAAGACATGGGTCAGCGATGCGAACTTAGAAGTTGAGTCCCGTGCGGACTTGCGGCCTTCTTGATGATGGTCATGAATCGAAGACGCACGCCATGAGCTCCTTGAAGACTCCTGACGTTTAAGGTGGAAGGGTCGCAGGATGTGCTGTTGTTTTTTCGGTTTAGGGTGTAGGGCTGCAGACCCTAAGTAGTCATGTCTCAGGCACTAGTACGGTTCCTCGGTTCCTCATAGCCGTCATAGCCAGGCAACTGTGTCTTTTGCGGAGCAAGCAAAGGGCTCCAGAATGGCTCAAGCTCACGAAAGCTGTCTGGGGCAGAGTGCAACGTTACTCGGGGGTTTTGTTTCGGAATCGCGGAAACGGATAGTTGAGAGTCTCAGAAGCCCAAGATAGCTTGCCCAATGCCAAGTGCACCGGCCAAAGTTTCGTGCTGGTTAGTTTCGCAATAACTGCTGACACGATCGGAACAGCCGACCGTTGTCTCGTGTGCTGTTGCAAGGAGCCGAAGCTGATATATACATATATATATAGATAGTTAGGTATAGATATAGATATAATTATTCATACATATACTTTTCATAGACATATTATATATATAGATATAGATGTGTATATATATATATATATCAACTCAACCAGAGTTGCAGGCTTCCACAACTTCTTCTCCGCATTTTGCAAACACATTGTTGGTGGGATCCAAAGAGTTTCGCAAATAGACCGAAGTAGGCAAGAAGTGTGATTGTACGTTCAACCGACCTTGTACCCTGAACTCTACACCCTAATCTCCAGAACCACTCAATGAACCATCTGAAACCCTGCAACACCTAACCCTGAAATCCTAAATCTTAGCCTCCTAAACCGTAACCCTGAATCCCGACACTCGAGTGTCTTGTGACATTTAGACCATTAAATTCGCGATTGAGGCTCCTGTGAGTCAAGGCGACTCCTTCAGTGCTTCCAACTGACATTGACCGTCAGCGCTCGTGCTAGAAGAAATACGGTCTCCTAAGATTTATAGGTTTGTTCAGACTTTGTAGTGCTCCGGGAAGGTTTATATTTTTATGGGTTTTTCAAGGTTTTAGGGACTCAGAAGCAACACTGAGGAATCAAAAGGGTGGTTGTCATTGTTTAGCCAGCGGAGAGATTGGGTTGCATTTTATGGTTGTGGGGCTTCGGGTGTTGATGCTGAGAGTGCTTACTCAGTGCCCTTGAAAAACCGACTTTGCTGCATCCGTGTGGCCATCAGTGCCATCAAAGCTATAGAAGCTGCCCTAAACCAGAGGCGCCAGAAAGGCAGAATCCTAAACCCCGTCGCGCATTGGTTAATGCCGACCAATCCCGCCAACCTTCTCTCTGGAATTCCGTTTTCTCAAGGTTTTGATTTGGGTTTGGAGTCAGGGTTTAGAATCCTACAGAAGGTTAAATATGGCCAGCCCTTCATTCTCTACCCCACAAGCCGTAGCCCTGAGAGAGCTCCAGCCGTTGCAATACTAGCAGCGCATAGCATGATTACAAGTCATATCCGTCCTGACCATGGCCGAGTCATAGCCAGATGGTAGCAACAGCAGTATGAAGGGCCTCATTATCAAAGTCCTAAAAGCCTATTGAACACCCTTACCATAGAAACCTCATACATCCTTCTACACGAACCCTTGCAGGAATCCTATTCTAATTCGGCTCTTATCGAAACGATGAGTCTTTGGAAGGTCGTGGCGCGTCCCGTGAGGTGCGCAAAGCGAGAGGGCCGTTCAAGGCTTTTCAAGGGTACTATGGGTTCTACAATCAAGCGATTAAGAGGGTTCCCTGTAAGGGTACTATGGCGTTCTACGGTAGGGTTCGCTTTAGGGGTACTATGGGGTTCTATGGTAGGGTTCCCTTTAGGGGTACTCTGGGGTTCTATAAGAGGGTCCCATTTTAAGGGTACTATGGGTTCAAAAGCAGGGTTCTCGTTAGGGGCACCATGGGGTTCCATAAGAGGGTTCCCTTTAAGGGTACTATGGGTTTTAGAGTCGGATTCCTTTTGGGGGTGCTATGGGATTATATCAGAGGGTCCCCTTTAAAGGGATCCTCTCAGAGTTCCGTTAAGGATGAAGGGTTCTTCTAGGGTGCTTTGAAGCCGTGAACATCTTAAACATCCCTAAACTCTACACCGACAAGTTCCAAAAGGGGCTCTTGAAGGGTAGGAAACCACTGCTACAATCCGGCCGAGGGTTTTGTAGGGGTTCAGGCTTTGGGGTTTTGGGGCCTAGGGTTGCGACGTAGGGTTTATGGTTGAAGATCTAGAACTTTGTGGTTTTGCTGTTTTGGATTGGGCCTTTCTCATTCAGGTCTTTAGGGTTTAATATAGGGGCTTTAACAATTGGCTATACTATTTGGGTGGTTCCTTTTTATTATTATTATTATTATAAGGCCCCTTGTAGGACACTTAAAGGAAGCCTTATGATAACCTTTAAAAGGAACCCTATTCTAATTATTAAGGCCCCTACATAAGGGTTTTAGAGGTGTTTTGAAAGGGCAGGGTAGGCGCACAGCACTTCAAGCAGATGCACAACACAAAACCAAAACCCCATGGTTTAGTGTAGCGTTTAGGGTTTAGGGTTTTAGGGTTTAGGCCTATTAAAGCCCCAAAACCCCAACCCTACAAACCCTGAACGCCTCTGTTGGGCTCACAGCGTTTGTCGTGTTCACTGCGAACCTGCGGCCCTCGAAGTGATACTGCGAAGATCTCCCCCCTGCAACTCGGAGACAAGAGGAAGGGTTTTGCAGGCTTGTCTTATTGGGGGGGCTGAGTGATTGGAAAGTATTCACGTTTTACAGTTCTACAGGAGTTCACAGGGACGTTTATTCTAGTCTTCCATGTGGTTTTGAAGGGTGTCATGTGGGTTCAATGTAGGTTCCATGTAGATCCCTGGTTCACTAGCAGGCCATACTGTTAGGATCCGTGCTAAACTCTTTCATATAAGAAGGGACCAGGGTGTCTTAATCAGGGTATACATCGTAAGGGCATACATGACTTTGGGGGATGTGTTTACGGTTTTCAGATGGGGTTTCTGAATTGGCTGATCTCTTACTAAGCCTTCAAACCTGGTTTGTGCGCATGGTCTAGGATTTAGGGATAGGGATCGTTATGGACCGAAACCCAAACCCGAAACCTTAACCGTATTCAGGAGGCGCCCCCATAATCTGCCAGAGAAACCCTAGGAGGCAGGCTGCTTCAGGGTCCAGGTAACCATCACTTGGCAACGCTTTGTGTTACAACCCTCCAAAGAGCCCATAAAACGACAAGGGCGTAAATGTGGCCGCGCTGCTGAGGGACAGCAATGTTTCGCAACCCGTCATGAAGGAAATATACCGTCTGACGGTACCAGGGTATTTTGCTTCAGGAGCCCTTGACATGAAGCGATGCTTACGATGGCGAAGACGGACATGCAACCCTGGAATGCAGCAACAGCCCCAGCAGCAGCAACAAACGACACTGCCATCACCACCACCAGCAGCACAAGCACCAGCAGCAGCAACAAACGACACCGCCACCACCACCACCAGCATCAGCACCAGCACCAGCACCAGCTCCAACAACAACAACAACAGCAACACCAGCAGATGCAGCAGCAACAACACCACGACCACCACCACCACCACCAACAACAACAACAACAGCAACCGCAACCGCAACCGCAACCACAACAACAACAACCACAGCCACGACCACGACCACAACGACCAGGACCACGACTACGACAACGAAAGCGATGAAGGAATGCATGCATGCATGTACGTAAATGTGTATGCATTATGTATGTATGTATGTAGGTATGTATGTACGTATGTATGCAGGTATGTAAGGTTATGCAGGTATGTATGTATGCCTGCATCTATGAGACTTTATGTAATTTATGTATGCACATATGTGAATTTTATACACACGTCTGACCGGTTCATTTCAGACGCCGCGTCTGTCTGAGGATTGGAATCATGGCGTTGAACGGCGCCGGAAGCTCTATGGCGTTCGCCATCGCACCGGCCACTGCCATCCGCCCGAGCGTTCCTGCGCAGGCCAGGACTGTTTCAGTGTTTCGCGGGAGTCTGCTTGCGACTGTGGAGTCGGGGAATAATGATAGTACTAACAATAACAACAAGAATAGTAATAGTAATACTAGTTATAACAGCAACAATAGTAATGAGTCATGAGGCGAGATATTATATTGGGTTTTCTTGCTTCGGAAACTTTCGGTTTGGCAGTACTTTGAGGTCTAAGCAGGAGCAGGGAAGACTACCGTGCTTAGTAGGGAATGGGGGATTGGATTATGGAGACTATTGGGGATTATATAGGGACTACTACTATACAAATCCATTCCCCCATTCCCTATGGAGAAGAGGAGCTGCCGGTTCGCAAATCCAGGGTCTCCTGCTCTCGGAGTGAGCCGATGCTGGAGGCTGAGCCCCCGCCCCCTTTTTCAAAAATTGAAGGGGTAATATAGGGGCCTGAGTAGTTGCCTATACTATTTGGGGGTTCCTTATAATTATGGTATAATGGGCCCCAAAACCCTACTCGAAATATTTAGGCCCTTATAGAACCCATGGCGAAATAGCCCCAAGCTTCCTCGTCGAGGGTTTGCATGCCTTTCTTGCGACATGAAGGGAGGGTGTAGCCTTTACGGTGTAGCCTGAGATAGTTCGTAGGAAGCTAAGCCTTGGGGTTACTTGACCTCGCTGTCGTTACATGCTGTCTTGTTATTCGAGTGGATTCCCCTGTGACATACGCGATAGTTCTTTGGTATGGTGGTAGGAGGGGCGCCATGTTGTTACCTAAGTGCGGCGATGCCAAATTCATGGTCACAGCACCCCTTATGATGCAAATCGCAGAAGAGGTGGAAATTCAGCTTTGCATACCGCTTCTTTCACGATTGCAGGGTAAGACTTAGGATTTAGGATGCACATACATGTTCACCTGAATCCTACACGCCGCTTTCGGGCTGAGATTTTCCAATATCACTGCAGGAACCCAGACCCCCGGGAGGATCCAAAAAGTAGATCCCTTAATGGGGGTTCCTATAAAGTACCCTTGGTAGTATAGGGCCCCAAATTAGGGGATCTACTTTCTAGATCCTCCCAGGGGGTCTGGGAATCTACTCCTACCTACCTACATAGTAGGGCGTGTTGTTATGCGCCCTGCTGTACAGTTTGCGCGGCTTCCGCACAAACAAGACGCACTTTCTGGTGAGTAGGGTGTGGACTCCAGGGAGTATCGTCAACCTCCAATGGGCCTGTTGAAGCCTGCCTGTGGCCGCAGGCGGAGACCAAGACAGCACCGGGCAAGGCGGGTGCAACATATCCCCAAAAACGTCCAACTGCTGAACATCGCACTATTGATTGAGTTTCGAAGTTGTCCTTTGACATCTAGGGTTTTACTTACGGTACTATAAATGTACTATAGCGTAAGTACAAGGCTTACTGTAAGGTTACGAGCTTTACAAGTATAAGCATGAGACGGAAGAAGCACTGTTTGTGGCCCATCCACCATGGATCCAAGGCTCGCGGCTGAAGATCCATAAATCCCAATGTAGAAGCCGAAATGAGTACTAACGCTACTTCGGATTCTTCAATATATGGTACTATGAACTCCAAAACCCTATTCAACCCGGAAAGGCCTGTTTATATCAGTTTTGTGAGGACCTCAAGCAGTTTCCATCAATGTTTGCATCGACGAACATCATCGTCATCATCATCGTCAGCATCAGCATCAGCGTCAGCATCATCACCATCGCGAGCACCATGGCCATCTTCTTCATGATCACGATCGTCGTCATCACAAGTTTCGTCACCAACAAAATCATCAGCATCATCATCGTCACCGTCATGGCGGTCATCAACCGCCTGACAACGAACGGTCAAATTTCCGACCACCCAGCTCGCATCCTTCGGGCTAGGGGTGTTGGGTGCAGGGTCGCCCTTAGAAGCCAGAACTGCCCTACGTCATAGCATGAATTCTCACTACATGGCTCTTCGGGGTGAGTCCAGGAATGGCCTTTGGCAGGAGTCTGTCCCACTTTTTTACGGAACAGTGCCACCTCTTATTAAAGATTGTTCCTCTATCTGTATACGTACATCTGTATGTATATAGTATATATGTATGTATATGTATGTATTTTTGTAAACATAACACTATGGATTTGTAAATGCATGAGCAAAGAAGTCAACACATACATACAGACAGACAGACAGGCAGACCGACAGACAGACAGACAGACCGACCGACCGACAGAGACAGACAGACAGCCATGCATGCATGCATGCACACAAACATACATACATACATACATACGTACACACATGCACACGTGCATGCATGCATGCATACATACATACCTGCATACCTACATACCTACATATCCAGGGTACCTACCTACTTACGTACATACATGCACCTACACATGCATACTTGGATATACATGTGCATACATACGCATTGATGTTGGCTGCGTCACCCCGTGTCAAGAACCTCCAAGCCTTGAAGCACGCCAGAGGAGCCCCTTATCATGGCGGGGAGTACGATTTGGCGCTTAATTAAAGTCTAGGTTTGCTGGAAAGCCCAAATGGAGAGGGACAACAGCTGCAGAAGGCCTTTGCCGTGAGCTTTAACATCTGAAGTTTGCTCTGCTAAATTCCCCAAGGCTCCTCCGCCAACTGTGCCTAACTGTTTCAGAATGTTGAGACTTGAGCTTGAGGCATATGAATGGCTTGTTTCAGGTCTAGAGGGATTCCCAAGCTCTAAACTCTAAACCAAGCTTTGGGTTATCAAGATCCGGATTCCCTGTCGACCCTTGTCATCTACCTGGGCAGATCTCGCAAAGCTCCCTTCCTGTTGCTTGCGCTGGCCTCATGGTCCCCGTGCTGGCGCGCTGGGTTCTTGTTTGGGGTTTAGGCTGTATGCTGTTGTGTGCGAGCCCGGGATTCTCATGAGAAAATACGACTATGAGAAGCTAGCGCTCGGGATTCAGGATTCCATTCTTTAGGTTTATTGCGCAGGAGTTCAGAGTTTCAACGATGAGAATTGAAGCAGAAGATCCATCAACAGCATGCCCAAACATCCCAGTCTGGAGCTGTTGGCCTTCGGGCTGCAAGGATCCAAGCTTCACATCCAACTGTGGTGTCTAAGCTGCTGCTGTTCCGACTTCTTGCGGCTCTACTTATACTTCTGGGATCTTCTTGGCATGGCCCCGGCCATCATCGCTGACACAGCTTGTTTGTATGACGAGTACTGCTACTTGATTCCACTGCTGCTACGACGACTCCAGCGTTGATTGCTTTCTTTAAACTCCATCGCCCTAACACTGCTGCTGCTGCTCCTCCTGGACCCTCAGCCCAAATTTCTGAACCGCAAAAACCCGAAGCGCGTAATCCCTCACCCAACAGAACCCGCCACTCTTCGAGTCCATGATGTGCAGCGCAGGGCTCTGTTCGAAGAGGAAAGAAGCCCCTTGACAGTGCAATCGGCTAGTGACTAGTAGCCGAGTATATAATCCTGAATCCGAACCCATGAACCCTAACACCAGGAACATCCAAAAGGTTTGCCAGGAATCCTTGAAACTCAGATCGTGAGTTTCGGGCTGTCACGGCTTCCTGGGCTTAGTAGGGTGTGCTTGCTGCCAGCTTTTTGAGCTGAAAAGAGTAGAGAGTTAGGGTTTAGGGTTTAGGGTTAAGTTGTAGCTGCTCTAGCCAGGCTTTTATAGTCTACAAGCCTAAACCGCTATATAAGCCCTAAACGCTATACTATAACATATAGTCCTAGGTATGGCTGGGGGTTCAACCCCTCACAGTTTAAGGTTGGGAGCTTTGGGTATCGGATGTCTATCGTTCAATTATGTCTCTTCTTGTTGCTCCAGAACTCACAAGCCCACAGGCCTTGTTGCCCAAGTACTTAGAGGACCCATGAAGCAGGGTTTAGCTGCTCACGACTTCAAGGAGTCTCTGGACGTGCGGCTTGGAACCGTAATGACACCAGAACGATTGCAAGAGTAGTGGCTATGTTCCCGAGTTCAATGATACGCCATACTGCATATTATACTGTGTATATACATATGTACACACACACAAATGCTACAACAGTCCTTGTTGTTTGCATTCGTTTTCCTTGTAAGCCGATGAAGGTCTTGCCGCTTCAAAGTGTTAGGCCGATCGTTCCATGTACGGTAGGTCCCTACTGCGATCGGAGGTTCACAGTGCCTGCCAGAGAAGCAAACCGGTGTAAGCGGACTTAGTCCAAGCGCCGTACACCCTGCACTAAAAGGGACTGTGGATGACATGTAAGCTGAGGTCCAAGATGGCCATGAAGGATGCGACCTATGCCTTCCAGAAGGATGCCTATGCGGACCTTGAGTTCACCAACGACGTGGGCTACCTGCCGGATGGCACCCCGCTTAACAAAGCGGGCAACGCCGTCAACCACCCGGAGACGATCGGCGCGGACAAGCACGTTGCTGGATCCCCGCTTCCCCGTGCCAAGTTCGTGAACTCGGTGGGGTACCTCCCAGATGGCACTCCTATGAATGCCGCTGGCAATGCTATCAACCACCCGGAAACGATGCAGCCGGACCCTCACATGGCCGGCTCGCCCTTGCCACCTTCATCGTATGCTGCCGATGTGGGTTACTTGGTTGATGGAACTCCCTTGGACACCGCCGGCAACAACTCCGTCAAGGGCGCGCCTGCCACCCCACCACCTGCAGCTGCAGCTGCATTCGTGGGCTCCAGCGCGCCGGCCGCACCCATGGCTGCATCGGCACCCC
>BGNK01001653.1:2103-14362 GCA_003297005.1 Symbiodinium sp. clade A Y106 | reverse complement strand
CGCAAGTTCGAGTACAGCTTCCAGAAGGACGCGTATGCCGACCAGGAGTTCTGCAACGATGTGGGCTACCTCCCTGACGGCACTCCGCTGAACCGAGCTGGGAACGCCATCAACCATCCCGAGAACATTGGACCGGACAGCCATGCTCCCGGATCTCCACTGCCCCGTGCGATCTTCGTGAATTCCGTCGGCTACCTGCCAGATGGCACGCCGCTGAACCGTGCTGGCAACTCCATCAACCATCCTGAGAGCATCGGACCGGACATGCATGCACCGGGATCACCTCTGCCTGCCTCAGTGTATGCTGCCGATGTGGGCCACTTGGTAGATAGAACTTTAACTGCATTGCCAACTCAGCTTCAGTCTTTTTTACACGTGCTCAAGTTTGTCTGTTCAGGCTACTTGGTTGATGGGACCCCATTGGATACTGCTGGCAACAATTCCGCCACTGGCTCAGCGGGGATTTCATGGTTAGTATAGGGACTTCATAAATTACCAATACTATTTTTTATGGGCCCCAAAAGCCTAATTATTCTAATTATGAAGGCTCCTATATTATAGAACTTGACTGTAGATCACTTATAGACCCCTCTAAGGTTCTAATCATGGTTAGTGCCCGGCTCTTGCGCTTTCATAGCTCAGGGTTGGGCGATGTTCACATCTCTTCGGGTTGTGAGGCTAGTTGTGGTTCGAAATTTGGGATCCAAGGCGCAATTGATTGAAAGCGCATCCAGGGCGATATTGATTTGCGGCCTCGGTCCTTACATAAAAATAGTCTTGTTTACAAGAGGTCGTGGACTTGGTAAGAGTGTTTACTGGGATACCAGACCCAGTTGTACATGGCATATCAAGGACAGGGGGGGAGCACACTAGAGTCATTCACTTCCTTCGATCCAGACCAAGAGGCCGCTGGAAACTTTCAACACGGAGCCGTGTGGTAATACAGGGGCCTCAATAATTACCTATAATCTTTTGCTGGTTCCTTATTATAATTATAGTACAATGGGTCCCAAAATCCTATTCTAATTATTGAGGCCTCTATAGTATTCAGGGCCATCGAGGCTCCTGTGCCCTCCACCCCAAATCCTTACACCATCAGACAAGGACAAGTCCCAAGCATCCTAGGTGAAGAATGCTCCGCCACCGGCAGCTCCCGCCGCCACCCCAAGTGCCTGGGCATGATTGCAGATATTATTCCAGAAGGCTCCTTGATAGTTTGATGTACTTATTTGGTGTGCGGGAGCTCATTTCGGAAGGCTCAAACAAACTAGGCGTACAGGAAGGCTTGCCAGTGAATCTGCTGTTCTGGAGGATGCAGTTAAGTCAATCCCGGGTTAGCCCAAACCATTACCATAACAGAACCTGAACTGCTCTATTTTTAATATCCTAGTATTACACCGCAGCCCGGCAGATCGTAATTATGACGTCATAGCAGGTGTGGTGTGTCCCAAATGCTGTCTGAAACAGTCTTTTCCCTAAACCCTCAAGCCGCTAAACCCCCCAAAACCCTCAAAACCCCGAAGCCCTAAACCCCGAGCCGACCCAGGCGCCCCTGTGGCAGCAGCGGCATTCGTGGGCTCGTCCGCAGCCCCGCCCAAGAATGTGAGGCACGACGTAAAGGACGAGGTATTTGTTAGGGCTCATTGCTATGGCTTTAGTATAATACATTATGATCTACATTGGCACATATTGTAATATAAAATAATGTATTAGTAAAGCGTAAACCGCCATTTTACGTAACTGTTGAGGACGGTATATAGTAGTGGGATGATAACAGTTTGGCCTGTAGTTCGGGCTTCCTTCACTGCATGACTCTTCAGGATTCAGCCGTCGCGGCTTAACCGATTTCGTTGGGTTGAAGGATCGTGGGTAGCGCGCTCTAGGTGGCTATCGCCGTAGCTAGTTGTAAACCAACGAATATGTACCCGTGAGCCCTTTAACCCATATAAAGCCCGACATAAACCTTTGCGGCCCGAACTAATAACTAAACAAAACGCCTAAACACCTTCTATCATAAAAACCTTGTGTAAATCGATCCTGAGCCTTCTTGCAGGCACAGCGTCGGCTTCGCCTACACCTTCCAGCGGGATGCGTTTGCAGACTTGGAGTTCAGCCCCTTGGTCTCGGTTTCCACCTGCAGACGGTACCCTAAAGCCAAAAAAATCCCTAAACCTGGTTGTTGCGGGAGGGAAAGGAATCCCCAAAAATGTGGTTGCCTTAAACCCTACACCTGGTTGTTGGGTGAAGGAAAGGAATCCCAAAAGATGTGGTTGATCAGGGAATGCCATGACTTGCAGTCCAACCCCAGGAGTGCTTTATCTTATACAGCAGCCGAAAGATGAGCCATTCACTACCAGATGAAGTCCAAACTTCTAAACCTTATAAACATTTACAAACGCTAAACCATCTTAAACACAACTGCCACTTAGCCTTGAACTCCGTGGTTCCGTGCCGCTGAGCGCAGTTGTGGCCCTGTGCCATCAGCTTCGTTTTGACTTCCATTTGCTCAGCAGAGATGATTGTGACGATTTTACATAATGTAAGCGCTGCTGGATACAGTTGCGTTTACAAGGGATTGTTCAATGAGATTCTTTACGGGTTCCTGACTGTTACATGCATGGACATAGGGTTTCAGAGTCGTTCTCTGTTGATTCCGGCTAGAGATGAGCGTGCAGGTTTTATGACCTACATGTCTCGGGGAATTTATTGGGGTTTTGGAAGGGCTTGTTCAGATTTCTAACATAGGATCTCCGCTTGAAGGTTCTCATTACAAGATTGCGTCCAGCAGGGGACCCCACCTGACACGCAGACTATGTTTTCTTTTTTGGGTTTAGGGTTTAGGGTTGTAACCCTAAGGGTCCATGTACCCATATAGTAGATACATTGGCCTTAAAGTAGTCCCTGTATAGGCACTTTAGGGCTAAAGTATGTACTAGATGGGTACATGGACCCTTAGGGTAATATCAAGCAAAACTTCCCCTGGCAGAGCTGCAGGGTATATGCGAGTTCTCCCTGGTTCACTTCGGGGCTTCCGACTTCGCAACTCCGCAGATCCGGAAAGGCCCTTTCTAAAACGAAGAGGAATAAGTAGTCTTTGTGATGATCCTGGCGATAATGTTCCCGCTTGTGCTTTCTAGGGCTCACGTAGATAGGAGCCAAGGCTTCGGATATTTCATTCAACGCGAAACATGGGACCATCGAAGCCCTAGTCCCTAAGCCTGGCTCAGGGTTGCTCCAAGGCGGGGGCTCTGGCTGTCATTTAAGACGAGATGCAAAAAGGGCTGAGGGTTTAGGGAAAATTGGAGGAAGCATGAAAGCTACGAACATCAATCACCAGGGGATCTCCCTCGTACGACGCAACACGTAAGTTGCTGAGGCAACGATGTGGGCTACCTTCCGGATGGCACAGCAATCAATCGCGCAGGCGGCTCACGGAAATGAACTGTCCATAGTTTGGGGGTCAGGGTTGAAAGTCCAGGGTTTAGAGTTTAGGCGTTACTATAGGGGCCTAAATAATTACCAATACTATTTTGGGGTTTCCTTATTATAAGTATAGTATAATGGGCCCCAAAACCTTATTCTAATTATTAAGGCCCCTATATTAGGCGTTAGGCGGATTTGGGTTTGAGGTTTAGACCTTGTGGGGATTAGGACTAAGAACTGTTCGGTGTTCGTTTGAGGTCGCGTGCTGGCATGTCAGGATTGAGGGCTTTGGCCTACACCCCGTCTACAATCTCGTAACCCCACGACCTATAAACCCTTCATTCTCCTGAGGTCCTACATTCCAAATGTTTTTCCGAAAGTACCCAGAGACTCCAATATCCCTTAAATATGGAGTATACCTTAAATTATAGTAGGATCCCTGATATGATTTAAGGAATATTCCTGATTAAGGGATATTGGAGTACTACTACTACTACTACTACTACTACTACTTATACTTATACTTGCTACTACTACTACTACTACTAAGACTAGTACGACCACGACTACTACTACTACTACTGCTACTACTACTACTACTGCTGCCACTACTACTACTGCTACTACTGCTACTACTGCAACCACTACCACTACCCCTACCGCTACTGCTACTGCTACTGCTTTCTGCTTCTGCTTCTGCTACTGCTATTGCTGCTACTGCAAGTGCTACTGCTGCTACTACCACAACCACTACTACTACTACTACGACTACTACTACTACTACTACTGCAACTGCTGCTACTACTACTACTACTACTATTACTACTACTATTGCTGCTACTACTACTACTACTACTACTACTACTACTACTACTATCACTACTACTACTGCTACTACTAGTACGTTTGTCAGCCTGTGTCTTCCGTTTGCTATGGCCGAGGCCCTAAGCATGTGGCTCACCCAAATCAAGCCTGCAGGCAATGCCATTAACCATCCCGAGAATATCCAGCCGGATCGCACCTCGGATCGACATCGGGTTGCAGGTTTGTGCTTTGAGAGTTTTATTGGCCTTTGCATCTGGAGGGTTAGGTTCAAACGTTCGGTGAGATTTTTTTTACAAGGGTTCTGTCAGAGGTTCGGGTTTACTTGTAGTTTTCTGATTAGGGCCCACTTCCGGGATACACCAGCGGTTCCGCAAATTCAGAAGATCCACTGTTTCGGGTACTCATTCTAGGAGTACCGTACTAAAACTTCACAGAATCCTCCCCACTGTTCATGCCCCCGAGAAGCTTGTCAGGGCTCTAGAGAGTTTATGGTTTACTGCCCCTTGATTTTGATGCAGCGAAGAACAAAACAGCAGCAAGGCCTGTTCCTGCTATGGTTTTGGCTTGCATCACAAACTTCCTGGGTAGTTGTAGAAAGGCTTCTTGCAACGGTTTTAAATGACCGCTATCGACCTGCAAAGTCTCAACCACAAAGGCCTCTGGTTAAAGCCTTTGCACTCGCAGGTCATGCCCCTGGTTCCCCTCTGCCCCGAGCGAACTTCGTGAACGACGTGGGCTACCTGCCGGACGGAACCCCTCTGAACAAGGACCGACTACAGTAGAAGCCAGAAAGTTGGAACATCATTCTCCTCCTGCCCTTAAGGTAAAGTATAGGGGATCCCAGCACTAATCATCCTAAACCCATGTTCCAACTTTCTGGGATTCACTGTAAGGGGTTCAAGCTCAATATACATGTCTGAATGGTCGTCATAGGGTCTACGGGAATAGCATTCTACATTGGGGTGTAGGGTTTCGGGTGTAAGGAGTTTTCGCCTTTTCGAGTTCGATAGGCTCTCCATAAGTGATACAATTATAGGCAATTGTAGGGCTTGTGTAAGGGATATATAGCGGTTCGTTTTCTAGCGGAATCGGGGGAACTGGGTTCAGGAATTGCTGCCGTTAATATTCGCAGTTTTGGGGTTGTGGTTTCAAGGCAGAGGCGTTTAGAGCTCATTCTTGAGAGCGATGTTGTCTTCAGATCCTGATATCGTTTTGGTGCAGCTTCTACCATGTATCGTAATCCCTGAAGCATAAACATAAGCCTGTACCAGGGGCTCCGTGGAATCATGAATATGACTTCGAAGCAGACTCTCAGCAGGACCGAAATCTTCGCCCCCAGACCCCAAAGCCACAGGGCTAAACCTAAAACTAACGAAAGTTCAAAGCCATCCAACACGCAAGATCCTAAACCTGATCCCCGTCTTTCAGGTGTAGGGGTTGACGATTTACTGCTTAGGACTGTAAGACGTTGGACCACAGCCCAGGGATCCCAAAACCTGGTCTCCCATGTCCAGAATACCCCTACCAAAGTGTACCTAGCATTGGCATGTTTTAGGGATCTCTTTCAGATTTTTGAAGGGATGGAAACCCCCAAAACCGCTCGTCAACTTATCCCTGTGTTGCCGACGCCATGCGATGCACAAACCTAATTGCCCTCTGCAAGGCCGGCAACGCGGTGAACCATCCGGAGACTTCGCGAGAATTGAATTCCTGAAGATTGAAGCCCCCTTCACGGTTGTGGGTTTATCAATTCCGGTTGTAGGGCGTGGCGGGGGTGAGGGTCTGCATAGCTGTTTTGGGGATCGTAGGGCTTAGGAGATGTCAAGACGGTTGAGACTATGGCAGTGTCGACTCCAGGTCTATAATATACGAGAAGATCAGATTCTGTAAATATAATATATTATAATGTAATATCACAACCTGTCATATGTGCAAGCAGCTGTTTTTCGTGAAGCACAGCAGTGGCTCAGCAAGGCTTTGGTGGTGCCGCCTAAACACTGAGCCCTAGATTGAGCGTCCTTTGATTTGCGAAAGATTCCAAAAGACTGTGCATTAACGATGCCTGCATCATTCCACAAACGTCCTGACATTGCTATTTACCATGTATCTTTGAGTAGTGTCGAACTTTTGTCACAGTTTGAACCATCTCAAAACGAAGCGACATGTGAAATTTCAGATAGGGTTACTGTCAGTTCTGGCCAAGTCACTTCTTGGCTTGGAAGTGGCCGGTCGCAGAAGGATTCTGCGCACACTCCACCCCAATCATAGAGCGTCGGACATTCGTTGCCCTTCCAGAGTGGAGCGTTCCAAGACCCACAAACATGGAGGTTGAGGATATAGTATCGCAAACCTCAAACGCCCATTCTGACTACGAAGGTCCTCCATTAAGGGCAAACCGATTCCAAGAAGGCTTAGAGCTTCAGAACTCGCGCATGTTGACGACCACAGGACTAGCTAAGGTTTTGGGTTTAGGGTTTAAGGGTTAGGGGTTTGGGTTAGGTCAGCATGCGTTCGGAGCCCTACATCTGGTTTCTATGTGTTGTGTTGTCTATGTGTGTTCCTGTCGGTGTGCGCATGTGTGCTCATGCGGCGGGGCTAAGGGCACACAATGCAATGCGTTCGGGGCAACAATGCTGGAGAAAGGCTAGCTGCTCTGCCACATGAGAACGGTAGCACCCTCTTCTGAGCCCATGCAGCCCAGAGGTTTCAACCCCCAAAACTCCCAAAACCCAAAACGAAACTTAGCAATCCTGCAGCGCCCAAGCACGCAGCGCTTTCAAGCTGTAATCCGAAACCCTGAACCCTATAAACCCTGGGATCCTGCTTACTGTGAGGAGACGATCCAGCCAGATATGCACACCCCCGGATCGGCCCTCCCTGCGTCGACCTATGCCGCTGATGTGGGCTACCTGGTGGATGGCACGCCCATGGATCGTGCAGGCAACCTCTCCGTTCAGTGAGAGGCAGTCAAAAAGCCCTTCTGGCAAGCATGCAGGCACCAGAAGCGAAAGGTCTGAAATTGTCTAAGCACCGTGCAGTGTTTCTAGCTACCTTTTTTCTAAGTCCTCGGAAGACAAAGCTGAAGGCAGCTTTTAGAACGAGGGCGCGTTTCAAGTTGGGACGGAGCAGGCTGCATTAAGTTGCAGCCCGGTGATGGTACCCAGAGTAGTAGAGCAGAAACGTTGCACCATCGGTTTCGTCACTGCACTCTAGCCGGAAAGAAGCTGAACTTCATATCCTGAACATGTAGGTGTTAACCGTAAACCCTAAACCCGCAAGTTCTTGGATGCATTCCGAACTCTGTGATGCCCCTGCACTTATGAAATTCGGTTTAGCATTGTGGCAACCCAGAGGTTTATGGCTTTTGCCGAAGTGTGTGATATTAGGATCCATCTGTCGTCTTTATTGTAGTATAGTCCCACGGTCCATAAAGTACAGTTGGGACTATGTTGGCACATGGAGGGGTTCTGCACACAGTTTCATTTCGACCCCTTCTTCTAGCAAGCTCTTGATACATCACGTGTAGCGTATACCATCGGGAGGTGCTTAGTTTTGTGTGGGTTTCCACGTGTCCAGGCAAGGGTGGGCCCTAAACCCTAAACCCCAATTAGTTACCTTCAGAAGTTGATAGCCTCACGAGCATCCTCGTATTTTGAAAGTGCGCAGAAGGACGAAGCCGCCCGCGAAAGTCTCTGCACCACAGGGGGCTCTCTCAATCCGTGGCTGGGGAGCTCATCAATTGCTAGCGCCATTGAACAGAGAATCTGCAGCGACATAGCTAGAAACAGTGCCTCCCTTTAATTTGCCACTAAGGAGGAGTGGTTACGTTTTGTGTAAGTTTCTTCATGGCTGTGGTGCGAGTGTTTGCAGGGCCCCCGGCAGATGACATGAATCTGACAACTTCTAAGTCTGTATAGGACCAAGAAAGCCATTCGTACCGTTAATATTTTTGGTGCCTAGCCTGGGTCTAGAGTATCGGACTCAATAGGTCTGCACTAGCCTAGCCACCTGAGTTTGCTGCTAAATTTTCTGGACAGCTTGGCGGAGCGAACAAGCACCCTAAGCCCTAAAGCCAAAACGCTAAACCCCTAAACCCCTAAACCATAAACCCTTAAACCCTAAACCCCTAAACCCTAAACTCCTAAACCCTAAACCCTCGGCCCGAAATTCGAATTGAACAACGACTGAAATTCAAGAGCTGACTCCCCAGCCTCATGAGACCGCCTGTGATTTCGTCCACCAGAAGCCCTGCGAATGGAACACACTTGGGGTCCCGCTTAGGGGTAGTTCCTTGTCTTGCTTTACTCACGCTTATATGTAGGATCCTATGAATAAGGAACCCGCAGAAAAGGAACTCTGGTAAGTTGTTCTACAGGGGTTCACAGAGATTTGGTGGAGTTCGGTCAGGGTTGGTGGCTCTCAGCAAGCCTGCTGTGCCGCGAACATGTCACAGCTACCTCAACCCTGAACCCTAAACCCAATCCCCAAAGTCTTCAGGTCTCTTCGAAGAGCAAGTCAAATCTGAGAGCAACATGGTTCTGATCATGAAATCTTTAGACCTCGCCCATCCCATTTTGTCGGAACTCTTGAAGCCTTCTATGATTGTCTCGCGGCTTAATGCGTCTGGGATGTAGGGGTTAGGGTTAGTTTGGAGTTTAGCCGGTGTTTGGCAGATTCCCCAATAAGGCACTGGAACCTATTCACCAAGGCCCCCGCCTTCGAAGCTTAACTGGCAAACTCCACTGGCGCTGAAGGGATGCCAAGGCCGTTTCCACTTCTGGTGTTCCGCCACTGTGACAGCGCAGGGCTTAGGATTCTGCGGAAAGGACTCAAGTTGGTAAATCTAAAGAATGTCGACCCCGATCACTTGCACGAGAACCCTAAACCATAAACTAGAAGTCTCCAAGCTCGAAACCCTACACCCTAAACGGCCCTAAACCCTAAACCCAAACCTAAACCCTAAACTTTGGCAACAAGTCCAGGTTCTGGGACAAGTAGGTGGTTGAGCCGAGGCTGCATGGACGGTGCCAGACCTGACACCTTACCTTGGTAACAAAAACCCCAAGCTAATGTGGATGACGTGTATTCGTAGGTTTATGGTGCAGGTGTAGGACTAGTAGTAGTAGTAGTAGTCGTCGTCGTCGTCGTCGTAGTCCTAGTCGTAATAGGAGTAGGACTAGGAATAAGAGTAGCAGCAGCAGTAGCAGGAGCAGGAGCTGTAGGAGCAGGAGCAGTAGCGGCAGTAGCAGATGGAGCAGCAGAAGTAGCAGTAGCATTAGCAGGAGCAGCAGTAGCAACCCCAACCTTCCAAGTTGAGTTCCGTGCAGACTTGTGGCCTTCATGATGACGGCCGCAGCCCACAGCAAAGACACAAGCGGGAGCTCTAAACCCATGCATCATGCGCATATCATTTTTATCGCAGACGGTTCGGTTGGTCTTAGTACAGTTGCGGACGGCCAGGTAGCGAAATTCTGATTTTTGCGCAACGAGCTCCGGAATCGCTTGAGGCAGCGACAGCTTTCAGAGGCAGATCTCAAAGGAATTCAGGTCGTTCGGAAATCAGGCAAGAGCATTGCCCAAGAAAGCCAATGTCAGATGAGCCGGCCAAAGTTTCGTGCTGGCAGTTTCGCAATAGTTGCTGACACGGTTGGAACAGCCGACCGTCGTCTAGGGCGTGCTGATACGAGATCCGACACCGTGGCAGCATCCGATTGAAGAAAAGTGTGACTGTCAGTCTACACGCAGGGAAGTATTGTCGATTTTGGGAGCTTCAAAAACCAACGGTACGCGAATATGGACCCGAGGTAGCAGGACCTTCAATACAAGGATACCCAAATCAACCCGTTGTGATGAAGCCCTACAAACCCTTGTAACAGAAAGCACGAACCTTGGCAATTAGCACCACATACAAAGATCCTAGGTCTTCGTGTGCTACATGTGAAGGGCGAAGCACTCACCAGAAGCGGCAAGTTCTCCAGTGGGTTCTCAGTCCTTGTCTACCATTCATCGTAAAGGTCTCAGCGATTAGGGATTATAATGGAATTGTAGTTCATCAGTTCATAGTAGCGTGTCTTATGGCTGAGAGGGGCTCTATAACGAGAAAACGAATTTTGCAGTAGCCTAAAATCACTACAGTTCAAGTTCTAGCTAGGGCCCTGTGTGACGAAAGGGGGTCTCCCCATCAGAAGAGGTCCCCATGCCAGCTGCACGAAACTTTTGAACCCAAACCCTGATCAGTAAAACCCAATCCTTGACAGCCCCAAGAGCCCGAAACCTGAGCACTAAGACGATCCGCAACGGCACACGCTCCTCAGCGTCATGGGCGTAAGAGCTCATCAGATGAACCGAAGGGACACTGCAGTTTCTCTCCACATGAACCGTTCTTTGGGATCCGAGAAGCAGCAATGCGACTCTCTCGTTCACTAGAAGGGGCTCCCTGTGATTGAGAAGCTCCTACGTTAATGCTACATGTGTCAGTCTCTGTTAACTTGCAGAGTTCCTCCCCCGCTCCCCTGGACTACGTAACATGAAACACCAAACAGCCTTCACGAGTGTGAACATGTACCCCGAATCCCTACTCCAACAAGTAACGCAACCCAATATAACGGCGGTTCTTCATGTTCCGACTTCTCGCAAGGCCATGCCGCTATCTCTATCCTTGGTCGAGCCCAGTGCTCATAGGTGCGCCTAGCTCCATTGCGGGTTGGGCTTTACGTTTTAAGGCTAACCGCGGCTAACCCAAAACACTACGATACTCTACGTCGCCCCCAATGATTAATCAGCAAACTATTAGTCCTATTTGCTTAAGATCTAGGATAGTCAATTCTTAGGGGGGTCCTTCTGAAGCTGTATGAGGTCGTAGTAATAATCGGCGTAGAATCTGACTTCCTTAGCCAAAACCCGACGCCTTCGAGAAGCCTTGCGCTAATTGGCATACACATGATGCCGACTTGCAGTGACTATTGGTTTAAAGGCTTGATTCTTCCCGATTTTAGTGGCTTCTGCTGCGCAGCAAGATTGCCTTTGTCTATCGGAAGTTCAGGCACGCAGCATGTTCAGGCTTTAGTGATCAGGAACCCTAAACCCTAAACCCTAAACCCCTAAACCCTAAACCGAGCTGGACTAGATACGACCCGAATTTTGTGTCAGGGAGTTATTGCCCTGGCCTCTGTTTTAGAGAGCTTCGACCGAACTCAGAAGGCGCGTGTCAATAAGGGTTTAGGGTTTAGGGTTCAGGGTTTAGGGTTTAAGGTTCAGGGTTCAGGGTTTAGGGATTAGGGTTTAGGGTTTAGGGTTTAGGGTTCAGGGTTTAGGGTTTAAGGTTCAGGGTTCAGGGTTCAGGGTTTAGGGTTTAGGGTTCAGGGTTCAGGGTTTAGGGTTCAGGGTTTAGGGTTTAGGGTTCAGGGTTCAGGGTTTAGGGTTTAGGGTGTGTCAGGCGAGGGCGCGCGCTAGGGTGTGAAACACCCCGGGCCGCGCGCTCGCGTTGCTAGTAAACCCACCCCGGCCACCCAAACTATACTCTATTAGGNACACCCCGGGCCGCGCGCTCGCGTTGCTAGTAAACCCACCCCGGCCACCCAAACTATACTCTATTAGGGTTTAGGGTTTCTTAGCTTTTTTCTATTGCATTATTTCTTTTCTGGTGTGACTTAAGATTTACTTACCTTTCGGGCCCCTGGAGGTCCGAAGCCTTTCGAAAAAATGATCAATTCAAGTATGTTCGGGTTTGGCGTGGGCTGCGGCTGAGAGTAGCCTCGGCCCTTTTCGGCCCTTCGGCATGGCAGGGCCGGCTCNAGCTCTAGAAACCTGAAAATTTAGGATGTTCGGGTTTGGCGTGGGCTGCGGCTGGGAGTAGCCTCGGCCCTTTTCGGGCCTCCGGCACGGCACGGCCTGCTCGGCCCTTCAAACTTTTCCTTTGAATGAATGCTCCTCCTGAGCTCTAGAAACCTGAAAATTTAGGATGTTCGGGTTTGGCGTGGGCTGCGGCTGGGAGTAGCCTCGGCCCTTTTCG